>JBANCZ010000875.1:6021-16021 GCA_037040025.1 Sphaerogastrella javana | reverse complement strand
ATATATATGCCATATAGATACATTTAGATACATATAGATACATATATATATATACATATAGATACACATAGATACATATAGATACATATAGATCCATATAGATATATATATGTCATATAGATACATTTAGATACATATACGTACATATAGATACATATAGATACAAATAGATACATATAGATAGACATAAAGACTTATGTAAATAGAAACTGATACTAATCGATAATTGTTGATACATATACCATATAAATATCTCAAAACAATAAGATGTCAACCTTTCCTTCACTCCTATATGCATTTATGCCTTTCAATTACTTAGATACGGACCGCAAAGTAGCCAGACTTCATAATAAGCTGCAGCTGGCACAGTTGCATGTTTCTTTGGACTAAACACAATCTATTTAATAGACGGAAGTGCAGAGCATTATAATTTCTTAATATTTAACAGCTCTGCTCTTAAATATCCAATTAAACAGGTGTAATTTGTAATTTGCAACTTGAAATAGATGTTGAAGCATGCAACTCATTAAGAGTCCATTCAGGTTAAGTTCTGACTGCATTAGGACAAGAAGCACACAATTTATAAATTGCATTAGTGACGCCTTGCTGTAGGCATCCTGCCACATACACACTACTCATCCCCTGCATCTGCACCCTCCACATTGATCGTATGTCTGTTGTAAGTATCCAATGTCCTCTGTCCTGGGGCTAACTCAAATCAAATGCGACAGTTGAATTTGTTAGCTAATAAGCCAGAAATTTATGCCTCATCATGAGGCATAAGTTGCAAGTCAGAGTAGTTGAATGTCCAGCTATTTCACACTTCTTCCTTCCCACCCTCTCACTCTCTCTCTCTCTTTCTCTCTCTCTCTCTCTCCCTCTCTCTATTGCTCTCTCCCTTGCTGTCATATTGCCCAAGTCACTGAAAATGGCATTTGCAGTGCTCTGGGCGTCTGATTAGAACATGAAGCAAGTTTGTCTTGCTCTACGTGCCACCTGCTCATGCATTATAGATGACACCTGGTGCCATCTCGTTCGCACTAAGTCCCATGCTAATCCCATTACATGTTGTTGCTGCACATGTCCCAAAAATAACCCAACTACAACTATAACTACAACTTAAACGCAGCGCAATCTGCTGTCGGCTTTTCTTTGAAAAGAGTTAATAATAATCAAAAATCGATAATGAATATGTGGCGTAATGATAAATAAATGTTGCCATTTTTTGGCGGCAGGTGGCACTTTGATTTTGTCCAAATCGCTACAGATTTAGCCTTATATATATATATCGACATATAGATCATATAACGCCGCATAGTGGTACACTTTCGCACATTCCATTATTGATATTTGCATGCCAAAACGCATAATTGCATGAACTGAAATTCCACGAAGCCGTCAAAAATGCTTGCCACTTGCCTCGTGCCTCGTGCCACGAAACGCTACCTTTTGTCTTGCGGCACTCCCTCAGCTGCAGTTATAACTTCAGCTCCAGCTCCGACTCAGATTATGACTGTGACTCCTAGTCTCACTTCATGCCGCACTGCTCCATTCCACTATCGCTACCCTTCCACTTCTTCAGTTACCTCAATCGCTACAGTTTCATCTCCATCTCCAGCTCAACCTGCAATAGCTTCTCCCTTCGACTATCGAACTCCATCTGCTCCTCTGCATATCGATTGGGTTGCTCCTCGCATCTCGCAATTTTTTTCCCTGTTTTCTTTTTTTTTTTATTCAATTATAGCTATGTCTGTATGGCAAACGATGGATAGCTCCTATAGGGCACTGGCATTGGCTCTGTGCAAAAGTTTTCTATATTTTTTCGTTGCCTTCTTTTTTTTTTGGTGTAGGAAATCGAATTTCTCTGTGGTTTTCTTTGGCGTTGTAATGGAATTTTTATATGCACTGACATAGCGTGAATTCACTGACTGATTGACTGTTTGATTGACTGACTGTGGGGCATAATTGACTCACTGTGAGTTATGACAATCCTAACGTAATATTTAAAGCACTTTCATAGAGTGCTCTATAGATAGCGCCAGGAATTAGGGGCATTTGCGAGGTAGTAGGTCGAAAGATGGCCAAAACTCAAGAGCATAACTAAATTCCACAACGAATTGAGCCAATCCATTTGGTTCATACTAAAAACTTTCGGGTCTAGAGCCCAGAACGATGAAGTCGATAAAATCAAACAGAAAAGGTTTTCATGGAAATATAAAGTATAAATGCAAAGACATATTGGAAGTGGCTATATCATAAGAATATTTCACATACTTTTTGATTTTATTATTTAGTATATCTCAATCCATACAAAAATTATTTATTAGCTTACGCTTGCTTTTCTATAGCTCGTATCTTTTACCTTATATTACGTATTCATTGCTGCTAATGTAGTTAGGAAGTTAGATATATACATTTGTATCTATCAGATACAATAGTTTCACTGTTGCGAGCTCAATCTTGAGTTTCTTTCAGTAATCAATGCGGGCAGTAGACGAATATTTAATTAGAAACAAGAGTGAGTCTTATCAACACACTCTCTCCGTTCTACATCTCTCTCTTTCCCTCTGCTCTCATCTCACCCCACTCTCAACATCGCTCTTTCTCTCTCTGTACACCTCATCTATGCTTTGTCTCTATCTGCCTTGCCATTTCATTGGCACTTACCCTCTGGCCGTCAACTTCTGCGCATAATGCATACAACAAACCCTCAGACATGTGCGTATCCTGTAATTCGATATGCTACAGCGTCCCCAGAGTAGCTGCTAACCCCTCCCCCTGCTGCTGGTACAAGCCGTGCCACGTACTTCGTGCCACTAATAGAATAATTCGTTAATGTAACCTAGCAGATATCGGCAGTTGAATATACTAATCCGTTGAACGATTATCAATGGCTTTTTATCTAAATTCA
Organism: Sphaerogastrella javana; assembly: GCA_037040025.1. Classification (NCBI taxonomy): domain Eukaryota; kingdom Metazoa; phylum Arthropoda; class Insecta; order Diptera; family Drosophilidae; genus Sphaerogastrella; species Sphaerogastrella javana. The sequence goes on along the minus strand of JBANCZ010000875.1, from coordinate 13,110 downwards.
TTGAGAGAGTTGCGCTTTTTACAGCAGCTGTTCGAGTTTTTGTTTGATTATAGAGATTGAATCTGTATATTTGAATCTGTATCTGCTAGATACTCACATGGATGTGTAGCAGCAAACGGGTAGTCAAGTGTTGGCAAGCGCGGCGGATGCGGACCGCAGGGATGCAGAGCGGGCGGGCACTGGTAGCAAAACATTCCTCTGCCCGCAGCTGCAGGACCGAGCTGAAAAGATGAGAGATACACGATACAAATGTAGTTCGGATTTTAAGAAAGGGGTAGAGCTTAGATATATATGTAATTGGATTAAAGTTAAAGATACAAGATGCAGGTGTAAGATAAATATACTAATGAAAGATACTGCATAAACTGATAGAACTATGAGTATAGATAGATTTCGATAAAATTATTTATAAAACAAAACTAAAAGATTCAGATACCGTGAGTAAAAATCTACTAAAAATTCCACAAGCCTATAGATATATATGCATGTAAAAGATACATTTAAAATATTTAAGATTTTTATTGCAGATACAAATACCATAAGATTGTGTGTAATTTGGATTAATTTAGGTGCCAATCACGTATAAAGCCAAAGCAAAACTTGTAATTTAACATGACTGCAATTCAATTGAAGTATCTCTCAGATGCAGATGCAAGGCAAGGCGTGGGGCATGAAGAATGCGGCATGTGGCATGCGGGCTGCTTCGGCAGCGACTTGGCGTCGCCTTTAATGTTGTCATATGCACCTCAAACTCAATTCGATTCAATTAAAGACAATTACAGCCTTATGACAAATAATCTACAATCGATTTGTGTTTACCCCGCACCTCCCTCCGCTGTTCATCTCTTTTACTTTACGAACTGCGCCCATACATTTGCCTCATTCGCTGCATACAATTAAATTGTCCTCAAACGAACCAATTGATTTAAATTAATTGCATTTGCCGCAAAATACGCTCATCATTCTTCAGCTGAGTCAGTCTTCAGTCTTCAGTCTTCTGTCTTTAGTTCTGCATGTTGCACATAAATTGATGTCTACTTTCTCATTTTCTCTCTTTTTACTCCCTATATCTCTACTCTATCTATCACTCTTTATCTTTCTTCACTCTTTCTTTGTGCTGATGCCTCTAGTTACGGCATTTGCCGCCTAGCTGGCGCCCACCCTTTGTTTTTGCATCTTTTTAGCTCTTAATTAGTCCAAGAATTTCTCATCAGCGAAGCATCAGGTCAAATGTCAAAGGAGAAGTTCATTATATCTTTGCAAGTCAACCATAGAAGAACATTTCTAAGGGAAAGTTGCAACTGTGCAGCTAGAGAGTTAAGATAAATGATCTCTGCGGCAAATGTAAGCGATACTTGTGGGAAAGATCGGATCGAAAGGAAAAGTTTGTTGCCTCTTTATATCCATATATATACATTGTTTCACTTTGTAATATCATTGAATATAGTTTATAGAATATAATAATATTTCATATTCTTTTCACCATATCAATTCGATGTTACACTTATACAAATTACTTTCAATTTCCCACAAACATTACAGAAATAGCTGTAGATCTTCCATAAATTCTAACCTCAAAGCTTACGCTAACTATTAAATAATAGATCCGCTAGTCTAGCGTTATGTGAGTCTATATTAAATAGTCATAGGCATACTTAAAAACTTGGCACTCGACCAACAGATTATGAATAATAAAGTCCTCAACTGTATAACAACGCCAAAGCCAGCTCTAGTTATTTAGAGTGTATTTTCCTCTCTTGTCCTCTTTTCCTTTATCTATCTCTCTCTCGCGCTCTCTCGCTCTCTCCCTATCTCTCTTCCTCTTTCGCTCTCTCTCTTGCTAGCTCTACAAATATGTAGTTTCGCGCTATACCATTAAAATTTCAAAAATCAATTTCAGAAATAGCATTTTGATTTGATTTACATTTAACACCCCGGGGGTCAGTCAACACACACCGACACACAGACGTGTGTGTGTGTGAAGGTGTTTGTATGTGTGTTTATGTCTATATCTGTGGGTAATATGCATGACTGCCCCATTGGGCAACACCATTAAGCCTGGCCGGTGCCCGGTGCCTGGTGCCCGGTGCCTGATGCAGCGGCTACCTAGTCTATAGCTGGTTACAGTGCCCGCAAACAGTATGCATACCTGGGCATAGGACTATTTAATGCTGCGCCCCAAAATAATTCAGCATAAATTATTCACTAGAAATTAATTCACTAACAACAACTGGAACTACATTTAGCTATAGAACGGTGTCGGCTCGGGAAGCGGAGGTACCGGTTCGGGCGCCAATACTAAAACTTTGCACTAGGTGGACTAAGAGGCGGCTGATGGTGGTTTGAGAGGGGCTGAGGGTGCTTATAAGGGTCTGAGTAAAGTTTGGGAGAAACTGAGGGGTCTGGCGTGCTGGCGTACTGAGAGGCGGCTGGCGGTTCTGAGAGGGCTCTACGGGGTATGGGAGGCTTGGGGCATGCCGCATGTGCAGCATTAGACACGAAATGGCAATTTTCCATTTGGCAAATGAGTTTTGCGGCCGACGGACTTGCCCAAATATAACAATTATGCAAAATTACAAATTCTCACAATTCTAATGGAATGCGCTGGGACAACAGTAGAAAGAGAGAAAGAAAGAGAGAGAGAGGGAGAGATAGAGAGAGAGTAGGGCAGAGGTAGCAGCTGATGTGTTGGACTAAATGAAAATTTATTGGACGGCTCATGCAGCTGACGCCCACTGTGGCAACGGCAGTGATAAGTGGGCGTGCGGACGGACAGTGGGAACATGGGGCGTGGGGTTGTGGTGCGGGGGTTTTTGGACCACAACCATGTGCCCTGGCCGGGCGTACGACTCGCTGATGCCGTTAAATTATTTTGCGTGTGTAAATTTGGCGGAAATAGTCTGTAACATGATATGCTAACACTTGTGGTGGCTGCCACTGTTGCAAGTGCAGCCTGCGGCAGGTGGCAACTCTGGCACGCTTTCGTTGGAGTTGGGTGGTTGGGCAAATTTCGAGTCTCTCTCTCTGCTCTGCTGCTGCCGTGTGCGAGCCATAAATAAAATTCATAAAACTTTTTCTGTTAACAAATTTACTCAAATAAATTAAAATGGCGCAAGCAAGCGGCAAAATTTTGACAGCCACTGTGCATATACAGAAATTGAGTGAGTCTGTGTGTGTATGTGTATGTGTATGTTTGTCTGCTTGTATAGACCATCAGCTGTAACATGTCATATGCATGTATAGTTATATATATACATGGCAAAAGTATGCACACAATTAATTTTAATTGCAATTGAAATTGAAATTTGAAATATGTATACATTTAAGTAGAAAACTCTGCAGCACAGGAAATTACAGTGCCTGCACTCAGTATGCAGCAGCATGGGCGGCAACTGTAATGTTATGCCCACAGCCGTATGGCAAATTGATGAGGTGCATACATACTATATACTATTAGATACTATATACTATATGGTATACACATAACTTTTCACACACACACTCATACCCTTGCTATATGTTTCGATAACTATATGTCTAATTTTGTAGCTTCAACTGATTTTCGATGATCATGATCATGATGATCTGTCTAGTTTAAGTATATATATTTAAATATTCCCAATATTCCCTCTATTATTCCAACTATTTTATAGCTTAAACTGATTTATAATGATTGAATTTAATAAAGATTGCATATATAAAACCTTACAGCTATGCTTATATGGCAGTACGTATTCCATCAAAGTGATCTCTAGGCTTTGCGATCGCCTCTTCTCGCTCCTTCATCTTTCCACTCTTTCTCATTTTACGCTTACAACTTACACTATTAGCCAGGCTTTAAATGCCTTATGTATTTTATTTATATCAGGTCTAACAATCCTAATATTTGCCTAATTATTTCACAAACTCCATTCCACTCCACCTTCTCCTTTTCCCAAGAAGATCATCAGAATCTTTTTACAAAAAATCATTGCCTACTTTTATGGTGTTGTAATTTCAGCTCGCTTTAAGATAAAGTTGAAATTGGCCACAAAATATTGCTGTAAACTTGTTGCTGTTGTTGTTCATGGCTGGTGTAAACGCACCTTGCAACAGAGTTTCTGCTGCTGTGGCATGTTGCAGCTATGGTTTTGCGTTTGTCAGTGTCAAGTGGCCGAAATGCCGAAAGCCAAGTGAAATGCAATTATCCAATTGCCACGATATGCACTGTGCCGCATTTGAAGGTTGCACGAACGCCTAGGCTGCAGACAATGCAACACGCATTCACGTTGCCACACGGCCAACATTTTGCCACGCTGCCAACGTGCAACACAGACTCTGTGGCAGCAGCAGCACACGCGAAATTCAATTAGCAGTGCACTAAACAGCGTAACGATTTCGATTGCTGCATCAAGGAAGAGAGAGGGGCAGTAGGGAAAGTCAGGGCGAGAGCTATGTGGCAGGTGGCATGCAACAGTAGCAGCAACAACAGCAGCAGCTGACAAAACTGCTGCAAATCTGTGTGCTAAGCTCGGACTCGGACTCAGTGCCGAGAGAGTGTGTGTTTGTGTGTGTGTGTGAGTGCGTGTGTTTGTGTGTGTGTGTTGCAAGTGCTGCAAGCTGGCTGCTGGTGCTGCTGTTGCTGCCACGAGCCGTCGCCAAAACGGGAAATTCAATCAGAGCTCTAGGATTAAGCAGCGACTACAGTTTCGCTGCACACCTCGTCGCAGCATACTATCCCCCTCTCGCTCCCACTCTCTATCTCTGTCTCTATCTCTATCTATCTCTTTCTCTCTCTCCCTCTGTCTACACGGCTCTGTTTTGCTCTCTGATGTCTGATGTCTACCCCCAATTGCATTAGGGAGCCTCAGTTTCTACCGGTTCATGCCACGTCTGTGCATTGTTTGTGCCTCTTTATGTATGCCTCTCTCCCTCTCTCTTTCTCTCTCTCTCTCTATCTCTCTCTCTTTCTATCTACTACTCATCCCCTTCTCTTAATGTCATTAAACATGCAACACTGAATATTTTTTTGCCTTCAACTTTTTTCCATAATTTTGTGCGTTTGTTTGTTGTGTGCTTTTCATGCCAAACTCGTTGACAGTTGCAACATCAGACACACTCTCTCTCTCCCTCTCTCTCTCCGTAACTCTCTTTCTCCCTCTCTCTCTCTCTCTCTCTCTCTCTCTCTGTTTATCATTGGGTGTTGCTGCCGCTGATTGACTTGTGTTTCGTTTTAATTTGGTTAATTCAAATTAATCAAGCGAAAGTCGTCAATTTGTTTTTTATCGCCCTGTGTGTTTCAGTTGTAAGTGCATTTTGTGCCACATACCCGTACCGCTAGCTTCATATGGGGTATACTAAAGTGACAGAAATTTCAAATCGAATATTCTAATGTTTCATAAAATAAAAGTAAGAGGAAAGTATTGATAGATATCGGAGAGATGGAAAATATTGGAAGGATTGGAAAGATCGGAGAGATCGGATAGATGAAATAGATCGACTGTTGAAAAGAGACTAACTTGTTCCATTTATTCTTCTCTGTTTCTGCAATTCATATTCTTTTAATCTTGTCCTCTGCCTCTCTTGTATTCCCTCTGCTTCTACTACTCACGTTCTTTCATCTTTCCCTGTTGCTCTCTATTTGGAATACTCTTCATACTTTCCCTTCTTTAGTGTTTTTAAAAAGCGAGGAACAGGTATAACAAAGCCTTGCTCTGGGTACTTTTTAGTTGTACATAAAGTGCATTGGCATATTGCTTTATATGAATATGTATGCTCCAGCCCTGGACAAGTGGACAATGGGACAGCAGCTGCTGCTGTTGCTGTTGCTGCTGCTGCTACTGTTGCTGCTGTTGCTGCAGACGCATTTCCACTTTGTTGTTTGCTTCAATTAATGCAATTGCTTTTACTGTTATTTATTGTTGTTTTTTGTTTTTTTTTTCTGTGACATTATTAATTTATATTTATATTACTTTTATACAGCTGCTGATGTTGTTGTTGTTGTTGTGGATGTTGATGTTGCTGCTGTTGATGTTGCTGTTGCATAATGCGCATCAGTTGTTGCTCTGCTACAAATTGCATTACATTTTGATGCGTTTTAATTAATTTTGAGTTAATTTTCATTTTTCATTCACTGTATTCAGTTTTTATTTTTATGGCTCACGAATAAACTTCGAATGAATCAAAAGATTGAATCTTCATTTGCATACTTTCCCTCTCTCGATCCATGTTCTTATCTATTGAATATTCTTTATATATGTACTATATATCTGTATGTATAGGGCGATATATTTCATTACATAAACCTATTGAATTTTCTTCTACTTCTATAACCTAAATGAAAATCATAAAAAGTATCTCTAAGATAAATATTTAGAATGCATTATTAAATGAATATTGAATGACTTTTGCTTATACAGAATATAATGTATGAAAGCTATATATAATGAGATTATCATAATTCTTAACTTTTCCCAGCATTGAGTTAACTTGACTCAAGCAAACTATTAGACCCCACAGCTAACCCAATTTTGATGCAGATTACAGACTATAGATACAGTAGAGCTTTCAGTAAGATTTACATCAAGAAATAGAGAGAGAGTAAGGGATAGGCATGGACAGAAAGAGATGTATATTCCGATTAAGCTCAGAGCAAGCCTTTGAAATATAAACCGCGGAAAAAGGAAAGAGAGAGTCAAAGACTGGAAGAGAAGCTTAGAGGGAGATATACAGAGAGATACAAAAGAAACAAAGAGAGAGAAAGAGACAGTAAAGTATACGTACGCCCACGTGCAACGTGAAGGTCAGAGTCACAGCCAGTAGACGTTACACTATATAGACTATAATGAACTTATCGGTCAGCTCAAATCTCCATGAGCTGCAAAACGAGCGAGATTCGAGCATAGAGGAAGATGGAAAGTCAGACTGTGACAGAGAGAAAAAGACAGACTGAGAGATAGACATAGAGAGAGAGAGAGAGAGAGAGAGAGAGAGAGAGAGAGAGAGAGAGAGGGGAAGGAGACGAAAACATGGTATTACAAAAGCAAAAGTGCCTAGTAAATAGGCAAGGCAATATTCTTAATAATTTAGCACATGCAGCCCATGCCGCAA
>JBANCZ010000874.1:0-27558 GCA_037040025.1 Sphaerogastrella javana | reverse complement strand
CTATGTGTGTGTGTGTGTGTGTGTGTGTGTGTTTGAGTGAGGCGTAGTGTTTTGGGGGTGTGGCTGCGGTTAGCCGCAAATTAGGCGCGAAAATATGCAGCAAAGTGAGACAAACAAGCAACAGTCGCTAAAACGCGCACAACCGAGTGCGTTCGTAGGGGATGTCCGACTGTGCAGTTACCCTGTAAGCCCTGCTACTGTATGCTATGGTAAATGAGCAGCTGCTGCTGTGTGGCATGTCTTGCTGTCTGCCATAATTACAGGGTATTTTGAGTAAAATTGACCAAATTTGCCGCTGGCCAGCTAATGGTGTTAAAATTTTGTGGCAGCGATTGCATCTATGGCCAAACAAATTGCAGCGGCTGCACAAAATCGACAGCAACAACAGCCGCAACAGCAACAACAAAAACAACAGCAACAATTGCAAGAGCACTTGAGCAACATGGCAGTAGCAGCAATAACAGCGACAACAGCGACAACAGCGACAACAGCAACAACAGCAACAACAACAAAACCAACAACAAAAATCAACAACAACAGCAGAGTCTTCAGCTTGTTGGCTCATTTTGTCAACACAAGACAGAGCAAATGCTGAGACAAGCAGACGGAACAGCACTAGGAGTCTGAGTGGAGGCTGAGCAAGGGGTGGCAGCGGTCGATGTTGGTGTCGGAGTGGCGGCAGCAATTGGAGGAGCCGCAGAGTTTTCCCAGGGGACACTTAACGCGGCTGCTTAACGTCTAAATCTGTCGTCAAGCAGCGCTCAAAAGGCTAAAATGTTTGCGTTAACCAGCGAATGGAGGCTGTAAGTGCAGCACGCGGAGAACAGGAGTGGGCTGGTCTGTAAGGAGGAGGAGAAGGAGGATGGTTTGTATGCCTGTGTGCGCGCTACAGCAAGAGGCAACAATTTGTATGCAACTTTATTTCTGCGTTGTCGTTGCCTCAAGTTGCCTCTTAGTTGAGATTTCCTTTTACCTCTTACTGTTGCAGTTGTTCGATTGTTGTTGTTGCTGTTGTTGTTGCTGTTGTTGGTTGCCTCTTAGGCCAGTCTTTGGTTGAACTCGTTCAAGTCAAAAGCTACAGCGAAATTTATGAACCGCAGCGTCTGCCATGAACAAATAAGCAGCCAACGCGCAACGCGTGTAAACATTCTCCGGAGAACTCTGGGACAACCCCTCACCCTAATCGTTTTTCTCTTGCTCTCTGGCTCCCTCTATCGCACGCGGAATTTATATGCAGCATAATCAGCATAAATGCCGCCATGCGCCATCAAAATGTTGCAGCATTTGCCATCACTTTGGGCCCTTGAGATGCCTGTCCTGGGTGGGTGCACATGTATCCGTGCCTCCTGTTGCAGTCCGGCTCCTTCTTTGGCTAATTTAAACAATTTGCAAATTGAGAAATTGCAAATAATTTACAATTTAGCCAAGTTGCATCGAGTTGTGGCAAGCAGCAACCGGCAAGTGTTAAGTGCGACTGCCATAAAATGTTGCCGCTGCCTAATGAATGAAAAGTGAATTCACCGTAGCCCATTTTCCCATATCGCCATATACATATGTATACATATATGTATACATCCCTTTATAGTTGCTTCACTTTTTTTTTTCTTTATTATTCTTATGATTATTATTAATAAACATATTTATAGTTCACTAATGAAATAATAAGATAAACTCAACGCCAACTATTGCTCTCGACAGAATCGTTAAATTTTACGAGCCAACGGACAGGAAAAAACTGTGTAGAACAGTGGCGCAGCTGGAAGTGCGAATAGAGGAGATCGTGGCGATAAATCCCTCCTAATGGTTTTAAAAAAAGATCAACTTAAGAGCAATGGATTGAGGATTGAAAGACCGATTAAAGTCAAGTAAGTAACAATCGCTTTTAAACTATGATTTGCTTATATATCGATAAACTAACATTGAGATCGTTTTGAACACATAACAACAATTAGCGTTAGACTACGCCACTGTATGTATTTATACTATATATCATAGACAAATCAATAATACAGAGTTCTAATCTTTTAAAATCGATACAAACTATCGGATTGCGTATAATATTGCTATCTATAACAAGCAGTAGTACAAGGCATTAACTAATAAATATGAGTTTTAATGGCGCTCGGTCTGACATATTAGTTATATTATGGCATACTAAAATAACCATAAAATCTATCAAAACAAAGACATAAAATCTAACTTGATTTACAGTTATGAGCCGTGACAGTAGTCTAATAATAATACATTATATACACATAGTATGCGATATTGTATACAGAATAAAGCCTTGGGTGTATGGTAACCCGATCGGAGAGAGCGTGCGATCTCTATGAGCCCGGAAACCTGAGCCTTTAACCCGGCTCTACAACAAAGCTCAGTGGCTTGCTTTTGCGCTTGAGTGCCGCCCACTTTCTTTTCTTTGGGGGGTTTTTTTTTACGGTGTAATTTGTACAGCAGCAAATAGCGTAAAGCCGCAAATGTGATGACAACCCACAATCCCAAGACAAAACCTATCTAATGGAAACTGAAAACCAAACCCAAACTACAAAACGGAAATCTTTGGCACTGCTTCCATGTCTCTTTCTTTGTGGTTACTTTTGTAGGGGTCCCCCAGGGCAGGGAGAAAGGCAGCTGCAACTGTGCAACTGCAACTTCAACTCTTTGTGGCAACAGCCAAATGAGACAGCAACGAGTTAATTAAGTTTGCACTGCGAAACTGTCTTAAATTACCACACACACACATACACACACACACACATAGACATGCATGTATAAATATATATTTATATACGTACACATGCCAAAAATCTCTGCTGTACCAGAAGCTACACGGCTGTCTGTGTTGTTCGACTGTTCGCTTGTCCGACAGTCCGTCGCTGCCGCGTGGAAGCTGACAAACTGAGCCGCAATTGTGCCAACTTCTGTGACAGTTGCCCAAAACAAATTGCTGCCATTTAATGCAACAACAAAGCGTACAATGTGTGGCACAGCAAGGGAGCACAGAGAGAGACAGCAGGAGAAAGAGAGAGAGAGAGAGAGATAGAGAGACAGAGAGACAGAGAAAGAGAAAGAAACAGAAATAGAGGCACAGCGACAGTTGCTGTCTGGGGGTTTTGACAAATTCCTCGAAGTTGTTGCCCATATAAATTTCTGCATTCTTCTTTTCCTGTTCTACACCTTTTGTTGGACAAAGGGTCTATTCGGTCTGTACGTCAGAAGGTATGTCCACCATAAAGTCATTATGACTTGACTTACGGATAGAAAATATGTTAGGAAGAAGAATATTTTCTCCAATCCTCTCTGGCCAACAGCATAAACATATTGATAAGTCGATATATAAATATATGGCTATGTTGATGTAACGATACATCCGTACATTGATATATAGTTTATAAAGTTCTGAAAATATTGTTGCCCTGAAAACACACACACACACACAGTGTTGGGCATTGTCCCTACTGTTTTATTTTTTGTCGATTCTGCACGAATTTTATTAGCAGTTGTTGCCACTGGTCTGAAGCTGGGACTGAGTCATGGGTTGCTGCTGTTGCTGGTACTGATGATGCTGCTGCACACACTGGCTAAGGCATCATTATGATATGGCTGATTATGATCATTATGATCGGGCTGAACTGGTTCAAGTTTTTAGGGGTACCTTGGCATCTGGTAATTAGGCGCATTACATGTACTGCGGCGAATTCAGATATTTTTTGGCGCTCTCTTACGCTCAAAAGTTTTATGTAAATGAGTTTCATTTTTTCGTTTCATTTCGCATCCACTTCTTCTTCTCTATGCCTGCTCCTACTTCGCTTCTTTTGTCTGCTGAGTTTCGTTTTTGCAACTGCTTGGCTTTATTAAGACAAATGACAGTCACGCCCAGGTCTAAGCGCAAAGTAAACACTTGCCAAATGACCATAATTACAGCCTCCTTGCCCCACCCACCCTCGCATTTCGTTCGCATACAAGGCATGCATTTTTGAGGTAATTTGTTTATGTTTCGGTTTAAAGTTCTTTGTATTTTGTGTGTACGTGTAAGAGAGAGAGAGTGTGTGTTATTGGAACTTGAACTTGAGCTTAGAATAAATTATTTATAATCCTTGATAATAAGCGACAATTAATTTTTAACGCTGATTTGTGCGCATTTTATGCCCCGCCCTAAAACCTGTATATCAATTAAAGTCCAAGCAACATCTACAACAACAACAACAGCAGCAACATCAACAACAACAACAACAGCAACATCAGCAACATCAACAATAACAACAATAACAACAACATGTTGCATCTGTCTCTTGGCGACTGGCCGCGCCTGCTCCCTCTTTGCCTCCTCTTGGGTTTCTTCTCGTTCTTAATGTGTTCGCTTCGCATGGAAATTGCAGCGCCAACACATCGTATGTCATTTGTGTTGCTGCAGTTGCACTACAGTTCAATCTGCCAAATGAGGCAGCAACAACAACTGCAACAACAGCGACAACAGCAACAAAATGAGAAATATGTCGGTATGCCAAGTGCAGTCTTATCGCAGTCTTATTTATGCATATGCAGGCGTCCCAAAAAAAAAAAAGCGCAAACAAAAAATTACTGAATGCCGCCGCTACCCACTGCTCTCTCACCATCACCCATTCGCTTTAAGCGCCCTTTTCTCTTAGTGTTTCGAAAAAAAAACCTTAACAAAAATAACAACTGCTAAATATTCGACCTATAAAACAATATTCTGAAGACACAAACTTGTCGCCCAAAACCGCTACGAGTAGGGTATGTGCGCGGTCGGCGCGGCGGGCGCAGTCGAAGCAGTACACAAAAGGTAAAACACGCACAAAAAACGGCCTCAGCTATTGTTGCGAATTTAGCTGTTTTAAAGCCAAAGTTAGCCACAAGAACCCTAACCTTACTTCTTCGTCGGCTGTGAATTGAAATGGCCTACTTTTCAAATTGTAGGGTATGATATAAAGTTATATCTCTTTTCTTTTCACAGTAAAATGTTGATTCTTCACATGATTCTTCTCTCGCTTGAAATGTGGCCATATTTTGTCTAAAGTGGCAGCACTGGCAGTATTCCAGCTGTGCAACACTGGCATCATGGCTGCTGCTGAGGCTGGGGCTGTTGCTGGTGATGTTGCTGGGCCTGGAACTGGGGCGAGGCACGCTTATCAGTAAACTACACTTAAAGTTAATGCATGCCCGGCAGGAGCCAGCCAAGAGTTGCGCAGGCGCAGCCAGCGAATGCTCAGGAGTGCGTGGAGAGGCGGCCTCTCTCTGTGCTTCTTCTTTTGTGCATCGCTTCTTCTGCTCCTTCAGTTGCTCTCAATATTGTTGTTGTTGTTGTTGTTGTTATCAATGCGTCTGCAGTCTTTTAGCAAACGCCGACGCCGACGCAGCCCGTAGCTTCTTCACTCTTCACTCTTCATTCTTCACTCTTTACCTTTCACTCTTCACTCTGCACTCTTCACTCTCCGCTCTTCGATCTTCGCTCTTCGCTCTTCGATCTTCGCTCTTCACTTCTCACTCTTCACTCTTCACTCTTCTCTCTCTACTTGTTGTTCTCTTCACGCTGTGCTTCAACCACTGATCTGCTCTGTTTCTAAAGCTCTGCATCTTCTGCTTTTCTTGTACTCTTTTCGCAGCTTCTTTTCTCTTCTTCCTTTTCAGTTCCGCTCCCTCGGTTGCCGTACCTTCTTCTGCTTGGTTCTGCTGTCGCCGTCAAAAGGCAACGGCGAAATAAAATCGAAAATGAATGCGACCGCAGATAAGGCGACAAGAAAGAGAAGGATGCACTGAACGCATTTTCGAATGACACACGGCCAGTTGACAAAGTCAGTGGAAGACAGAGGGGAAGAAAGGGAGATAGAGGGATAGAGAGAGGGAGAGGGAAGTAGCAGAGGCAGACTGTTGTTGTTGCGGCTGCCATGATTTGTGTGCGCTGCTTGAGGTCAAAGCTAAAGCAACAGCAACAGCAACAGCAACAGCAATAGCAACAGTAACAGCAGCAGCAACAGGCAAGTTGAGCGGCTTGGTGGCCAGGAGGCGTGGCACGGCAAAAGGAGGCAGCATTCCAGCTACATAGAGCGCCAAACTTGAATGCAAATCGATGGGGCAATAAAACTATTAAGCCATTAGTAAGCCAAACACGAGTACAATGCCAAAAACAAACACGTGCAACACCAGCAACAGCAACAGCAACAACAGCAACAGCAACAGTCGCAGTCTCGCAGCAATGGCAACACATACTAGCAATATACAGACACAGCAGCAGCAACACACAACAGCAACAAGCAACAGCAACAAGCAATTAATGCAAATGTGCAGCCGGCAGGCAGAAGCAAAACACATCACAGATCGCGGACGCAGAGACAGGGCGACATACAGTGGGGCTAAGAGCAAAAGAGAGACAGACAGACAAACGGACAGAGAGACAGACAGACGAACTGACGGAGAGACAGGCAAAGCTTGTTGCAAGGCCAGCAGTTCAAGCGAAACTCTGCAAATGTTGCTGTTCACTGTTGCTGCCAGGCAACTAGCAACATTGTGAGCTTGCGCTCTTTGCTACGTTGTTTGTCTTGATCTCACTTACTCACTCACTTACTCACTCACTCACTCACTCACTCACTTTCTCACTGTCTCTCTTTTATTTTCTTTGAATTGCTCTGCGAGGTGCAAACTAATTGAAATCATTACACTAGTAAAAATGTTAATTCAATTAAAATGCTTGCAACAGTTGCAACAACAACAACAGCAACATCAGCAACATCAGCAACAGGAACATCAGCAGCTGACCCACAAGTTACTGTTGCTGTTGCTGTTGCTGTTAGCTACAACAAGAGCAATATATATATAGTCTAAAAGAGATATCATCGCAACATGCTGCATGTGCCGCCTCTTGCACTGCAACAGCAGCAACATGTTGTTAGGTCAGGCAACGCGAGCAATTCTAAGCCAGCAGCAACAGCAAAAGCAACAGCAACAGTTGCTTGTGTGCTGCTGCTGCTGTTGCATGCAAATTCGCAGACTTCTGCATGCCTCTTTTGCTTTGCTTACTGTTGTTATTTTTGGGGATGCTGTTGATGTTACTGTTGTTGCTGCTGCCAAGGGCGCCACTGCAACATGGTTAACATTCTCATTGCATTTCCGGTTGTGGCTGCTGCTGCTGCTGTTATTGTGGCAGTTGTGGCTGCCGATAAAAGGCAATAAGTTAATTTCACACACAAACAGCTCAACTCGAATCGAATGGAATCGAATGGATTCGAATCGAGTCAACTAACTTGCCACATGCCACATAATGCTGCCGGTGCGTTGCCATAAATGTTATCAAGTCCATAAGCAGCGCAGTTCGAGCTAAGACAAGGCTTAGCCATAGATGGAGCCACAGTGAGAGCAGAAAGGAGATAGAGGAGAAAAGCTGAGGTGTGAAAATTTGTTGTCCATATGGGGTTAAAGACGTTAACACATGCCACATTATTGGCTGCTATTATAACTATTATTATTATGTGCCACATTTACATTTTTATTATGGCTGAGTGGTGTGTTTTTAGTGGGCGGGGGGACGAAGAGTTGCTGCATGCAACGGAAGCTGTTGCATGCCTAGCAGGAAGCTGCCGCACACTAAATTCTGTTGCAACTCTCTCTCTTTCTCTCTGTCTCTCTGTCTCCCTTTGTCGCTCTAGCTCTTTTCGTGATATGGCATGCCCATACGTATGTATTTCCATCAAGTATCACATCGTAAATGCAGCCATTAAGTGATAAACAAATTCTACGAGCAACGCCGGGAAGCACATAAAACGCTCAGCGTCTTCCCCTCCAATAAAATGACATATAAAAAAACACTTAAAATATTTTCAATGAGCGATTTTAATGCGCCGATCCCGAAATATACATAAAGAAAACACAAAAAATAATACAAAACTCAACTCAATCTCAATCGCCACTCGAGCTGTAATGCTGCCTCTTTTTTGGTGGTCTTCATTCGCATCGGGCTTCTGTCTCTTTCCCTCACTCCGACAATCTCTCTCTCTCTCTCTCCCGCTCTCAGTCTGTCTGCGGCTAATGCAAATGACGCAAAACAACAACTACTGGTGTCGATATAACAATAAAACGCCCCATGCAACGCCCTGCATCTGTAGCAGCAACTTCTGCTGCTGCTGCTGCTGCTGTTGTTGTTCTTGCAACTCGGATTAAATAAATGCCGCAGTAACAGCGCAGTTGCACTGTGCAGCAACATGCGCTAAATTGTAAACTTTAAAAATTTAAAATACATATATATATATATGGATGCAGATCAGTCGTAACGTACCGACAGTTGCAACAATCGATTTGATTCCGTTTAAGGCATTTGTGATGTTGGCTGTTAGTCGTTGTGCTGTGTTTTCGTTCCACTGTGCACGCCGTTTGTGCGAATAAACGAAACAAAACAAAACTGCCAAAATAAAAAGAGAGATACAACAAACAAAACATAAGACAGCAGCCACAGCAGCAACAACAGCAACAACAGCAAAAACAGCAACAACAGCAACAACAGCAACAACAGCAACAACAGCAACAGCATCAACAGCAGCAGCCAAAGAGGAAACTGATCTGACAGATCTGATTGTAAGCATGCAACAAAAATGTGCACAACGCAAAAATCCCGCATGCCCCAAGTTGCGAGAGCCTTAAAGGAGAAAATAAAACTCCATCAAAAGCCGAGGCGAGGCCGCCGCCACCGCTTGCACCCTGCCGCTGCCTGCCCCCTGCCACAGCCACAGCCACTACCACAGTCACAGTCCTATCCACAGCAACTGCCACAGACAGAGCCTGCCTCATGCTCATCTGGAGGCGCGTCTTGGGCTTGCGCCGCTTAAGCTTGTGCAATTTAGTGATCAATCATAGCGGCAGCAACAGCTCGAGCAGAATTCAATTTTAGTGCGAATTGTTGCTGTTGTTGCTGTACGGCAGCAACTGTTGCTGTTGTTACTGCTGCTGCTGATGCTGATGTTGCTGCTGATGCTGCTGTTGTTGGCATTGGCTTCCACATGCGACGAGAAGGTGGAAGCCATAAATCTTTGCCACATGAGAAATGACTTTGCGAGTCGCTATGATGAGCTGCAGCAAATGCCAATCACTACATGCGCGCACATATCTTTCTCTCAGTGTACATGCTATATACATGTATATTAACTGTATATCTATGTACACACATATTTGAGTCAATCAAAGCATTGACACTAGGTCCCAGCAGCAGCTGCTGTGGCAAGTTACTGTTGCCCCAAACGGCAGCAGTAGCCGCTAGGCCAAAAATTGCTGCCTACACTGGCAGAAAAAACGCAGGTGAATGCTGGCTATGTGCATATTGATGGGCCTAGCGGTGTGCCACATTACATAGACGTATTGAGTTGCCACATTCAGGCAGTGTATTAGTGGCAGTGAGCGAGGGGCAGGCACAGGTCATTTTTGCAGTGCTACACCCTGCTGCGAATTAATCGTTTTTAGTGCCAGGGCAAACGGCCAGAAATCGGCAACAAACTGCCGCATGTGGCATGCTGCATAATCCTCCACCGCCCTCCCCCCAAAAACGCTGCCCTGCTGCTGTTGGTGCTGCCGCGTAGTCAGCGCCCCAAAGGCTGATTAATATTTTAGACAGCGTTACTAAGCTGCTCCCCTCTTGCCCCTTTCAGCTCATGCTTACCCCTCTCGCTGACTCTTTCCCTCTCTCTTTCTTTCTCTCTCTCTCGTTCTCTCTGTCTCTCTTGCTGTCTGCTTTGGCTTGTTAGCATATCTCTCGCCTTTCGCATGCGCTTTTTGCATATTTCGTTTGTTTGTTATCTGCTCTGACTGTTGTTGTTGTTGCTGTTGTTGTTGTTGCTGCTGTTGTCGTTGCAGCAGTATTACTCCTGCTGTGTGAGTGTATTATTGGCGCAAAAGTCCAAGTTCAAAGCCATATTTGACTTTGGGAAAGAATCAATAAAATGATCGCTTGCTGCGGTACATGCAACAGATGCCGTTGCCCATGCGTGTTTTTCTCTCAGTGTAATTGTCTTGCAGTGTGTGTGTGAGTGTGTGTATGTGTGAATTGTGTGGCTCTCTTTCATAATGAAATTATTGCCTAGTGATTGAAATCTATTTATGCTAATTTACGTGTGCATTCAGCACACACAAGGCAAAGCCTTAGCCACAGCCATAGCTACGTCCACAGCTATAGCTACAGATACAGCTACAGCTACACGTTGCAGTTGTTGCTGGCTGTGGAAAGAATTGTTCCAAGGCTGTAACATTTCCGCATTGGCAACAGTTGCTGCTGCAGCATGTTGCAGCTGCAATTGCCACAGCGACGACGACTACGACGACGACGACGACGCCCACCACAGCGAGAGAAAAATAAGCGTAACAAAAGCCAAACACTTGCAGGCGCTGGCATTGCGACCAAGTGGGGCGTGGCAAGGGGCTGCGCGGCAGGAGGGGAGGCTAGGGTACAATCCAGTCGGATCTTGAATCTTGATTAGAAGCGTTTTCGGCATTTTGAAGTTGCGGCCGAAGTTGTTGACAATTTTCAATTAAAATGACTTGGCTCCGGCCTTTTGAGTGTTGCTGGTGTACGTCTCTTTCTCTCCCTCTCCCTCTGTGTGTGTGTTAATCCGCCTACGCATACTCACACACACACACACACACACATACACACACACACACACACACAAATATGCTCTCAGGAGACAACGCCTTAGCAACACAACATGACAGACAATTCCAAATTTGATTTTATATTTGCCTCTGCAGAGTTTTAGTTATTGTTTACCCGGCATTATCAGTAACTTAATAAGGGTATAATAAATGTGTGTAAATATATTTTGTGTTAGAAGTTGATCGGCCATGCCCTTAAAATATACGTTAATTCCCGAAAAGCATCAATAATCGAATTGGTTAATTATCTTTGTCTGCTCAACAGTCTAAGCGCGTCATATGCCACAGCGGAGCGAAGTGCGACAACTAGAGGCAACGTAAAGCAGAGTGTTGGGTGCGCCCGACTATTGTTGGCTGCTTTGTGTTTGACTGTTTGATTTTTAAGCCCAAAAAAATTGTCGTTTGAGGCTTATTTAAAGTTCGTTCGCTCTTGACATTTATTTGCGCGGCTTTCAGCATTTGACGTTTAATTATGAATAGCAGACACACTCCATAGTCTCGGCGTGTGAGTGTGTATAGTGTGGGTATAGTGTGTGTGTGTGTGTGTGTGTGTGAGTGTGTGTGTGTGTGAGTGTGTGTTTGATCTCCATTGTGCCTTAATTTTTGATCTCTTGCTCTGTGGCGTTTTTTCAAGTACGTCATAAAAAAAGAAAACACGCACTCTTCGGTCGCCCCTCGAACTCCCGGTACTTGGCAACTGGCATCGTATGGAACAGAAGTTGGCAACACAAGTGGCCATATCGCTGTGGTGATTTCATATTTTCTGGCTGGGATCACCTTATCCAATTAGACGCGCCAGCCCCAACAGTTTCAGCAAATCCCCACAACAATCGACGACACATAAAATGCTAAACTAACTATGGATATTCATACATGTTACACCTCTCAGTTCCTACCCCCCTGTGTCATACTATAAGTGGCATAGCGTAGCGAAGGCAAGTTGCAACTTACATGCAACGGGAATATGCTATATACAGCAGAAACTGCTTAGAACAAACTCTTGAAGAGTTCACATAGCTTATATAGAGGCTACAACGTTTAGAACTCACAGTAATACGTAGCTCCACAAAAGCATATGACCTGGTAGCTACCCTGTATAGCAATAGCAGCTTAGAAGAAATTTGTATTAAATTTATTTGATGTGAAATATGATCACAAACGGAAATGGTTGTAATGTGCTAGCTCCGTTATAGTCTATGTCGTTAACTATAGCAAATAGATAGATAAATAAAGATTTCCTTCCGCTTGAGTTGATCACGTTGTGGTTTCGCTGTAGTTTCGCTGTAGTTTCGCTTAGAAATTGGATTCCTTAGTGTTGTGCGTCTGGGACGTTTCCTCTGGCTCATCCGCCCGCTCCTCGTGGGGTACAGCTACAGCTACAGCTTCAAGTGCAGTTAAGTTTTGTCGCAGTATTTCCAGCTTCATCTGCATCTCTATTCCCATCTCCAGTTGCATTTCGAATTCAGTTTTAGTCTCCGTCTCAGATTCAGACTCAGACTCAGCCATAGTCACAGTCTCAGTCTGAGAGTAAGTCTGTAAGTCGTTGGTTTCCGTCTTATAAACAGGTTTACTAAACTATCGTCGTATTTGTGATATATTTTATTGTCTTTTGATGTGTTTTAAAATCCCACAGCAAGGAATCGATAAAATTTATCGATGCTGTCGCCTCGCCAAGGGGACATAACAGGTTCCATCTCTTTCTTTTGCCCTCACACTCACATCTTTCCTTTGTCTCCTTCTCTTTCTCTTTCTCTTTCTCTTGCTCTCTCTCACTCTCACTCTTTCTCTTTCTCTCTCTCTCTCTCTCTCTCTCTCTCTTTCTCTTGTTTGTTCTTTGTGTCATCCTCTGGGGCCTGGCGACAATTTTAAGTGCGAAATTAAAAGTAAAACAAGCGATTAACATAAATTTTCAGCAAAGCGCATTTATTGCCTCGTTGCACCATCTCTTTCTCGCTTCATATGACTGTGGCAACATTTGTGGCAACGTCGTGTGTTGTATATTTTGTATGGCATAATTTGCATGGCACGGCAAATGCTGGATTAAGACATTCGACTCATTACTAGAATGCAAACTAATGCTAATTTATTATTAAATTATTTAAGATAAGTATACAACAGCAAGAGCAGGCGTAAAACTAGTCAAAGACACAGAAAGAGTGAAAGAGAGAGAGAGAGAGGGTGGGGGGAATGGTTATAGAGACAGAGATTGCTGCAGTTGAATCCATTGACCCACATATAGGGCCTAACATAAACCACACAGCGCACTATGTGGTCCTCTTCTGAGTGTGGCCTATCCTGCTGCCACTCTTATTCACCCTCTAGCTCTCCCCCACTCTCGTGTCCTTTGAGGCTTTTTCTCAGCTTACAAAATGCATTATTTATGTTGTATGTTTGCCCTGGACCAGGGCGCACAATTTGGCATCTCTGACAGGCGCAGCTCGCACTTGCAACAATGCTGCACGCTTGTCAGTCGCAATGACATGCCGCCTGTTGCAGTCTTCGCAGTCTTTCAGAGAAATGAGAAAGGGCTGTCTGGTTAGGCTGCTTACAGTTTTATTGCTTGTTAGCCTGTTTAAGTGCCTCCAACCTCAGACACAGCCCCCCCTTTTGCCTCTGTTTCTGTTTCTGACTGTGACTCTGACTCTGACTCTGACTCTGTTTTTGTCTTTGTCTCTGTTTCTGTTTCTGTTTCTGTTGTTGCCTCTATCTCTGCTGTTGCTTTTGCTGTTGCCTGTTTGTTTTAGCGCCTGTTGTGACAGGCATCTGCCACGTTTTTGGCACTTGAAACGGGGCACAGCGTACGCACTGTAGCTGCCACATGTTGCAGTTGTTGTTGCTGCCAAGAAGAGTCGCAACTCAATTGGTGTGCCACTCATTACGCACTGATCGCGATCGCAGAATGTCCATAAAAACATCAAAATGGGTTCGATTAGCAGCAACTATTAGCACTTTAGATACCCTGGGAAACAGTAACTGACATGTATTGCATGCAACATTAAATTGTTAAGTAGTGTAGTTCTTGCTACAAACTAGCGACATGTCATAGACTCACGCCTGGTGACAATTGCAGCACTTGCAACACAGACAACACTGGCAGCATCGGCAACAGTTGCAACAATTGGCATATATAACTGCAACAACAGCTTGAAAACAAGTGACAGATACGCTCTGAGTCCTAACTTGGCAACATGCAACAGTAAATGTTGTAGTTGCTACTACAAATAGCAACTGTAGCTGTTGCTGTTGCTGTTGCTCTTGCAGTTCTTACTGTTGCTGATGTTAGGCGACTTTAAGTGATTTTTCTCACAGTCTGCGGTTGCTGTCGCTGTTGTCTTTAAACATGGCATCCAGCAGACGCTCACTGTTGCTGTTGTAATGGTTCTTAATGTTGTTGTTGATGTTGGTGTTATTGTAGTTGGACATGTTGCTAGTTGCTGTTGTTCTAGTTGTTGGCTGCTGTTGTTGTGGGTGCTGCAATTGAAAAGTAATGCATTCATAATGCCCAAGCTTAGGCCTTGCAGCGATTTGTGCAATCTTGTGGCAATTTATTGCCGCCTTTGTGCACCACAGTACGGCGTGCCGCAGTGCGGCAAGTTCTGTTGCTAATGAAGCCATTTGCCACAAAGGCCGCAGGTTTAACGTGATTTGCCTTTGATTAACAAATCGCTATTATAAATTGTCTGTCAATCGACAAAACATTGTTGGTTCTTATTCTCAGCAACAATGGCAGCAGTACAAACAACAACAACAACTGCAGCAACAACAACAACCACTGTTGCTGCAACTGTTGCTGTTTCAGGAGTAATAATTGTTGCTTTTCATTTCGCGATTGGCGCATTATCAGCCAATTTGCATCAGCCGAAATTGAGTTATATATTATTGCACTCTCTTTTTTTCTCTCTACTATCTCAATCTATCTCTCTCTCATTCTATTGTTCACGCTTCTCTACCGCATTTTGTTGACGAATTATTACAAAGTTTTGACTACAGTTTGTCAGACTTTGTTCAGGCAGCTTAAATAGGTCAACATAGGCATAGCAAAAGTAGTAGGAGCTTGTGCAAAAGAAACAGTTCGAGAAAGGGAGAAAATGGTTTCGATAGAGATGCACCGATATTTATCGTGAAGAGCGTGACACGGTCAGAAAGAGCGTTAGAGAGCTAAAAATGGGAAAATAGGAAAGGGTATACTTTCAAAAGAATAAGGTTAAAATAAAGTTGAAATATAACACTCTATAAAGTAACATTTTTCACAGTTGACGGTATCATATGGACACGGCGAATTCATGAATTGCGTCACAAATTTGTCATATATGTCGTGTCAGTATGGACAGTATCTGACATTTGTACATCTCTAACAGTGGTATAGGATTATGTAAAACTTGCTACATATGATGTATCTTACGCTCTGTCTCTGGCACAAAGACAAAGCTCTGACTGAGGCTGCGACTGAGGCTGGGGCTGGGGCTAGGGCTGGGGCTGAGACTGAGATATTGTTTTGAGCTGTTGCTGCTGTTGCAACCCACGCAATTGATTTGATTTTTGTGACACAATTGAATTATTTATTGGATTAAAGCTCAAATGGAAATCGAAACAGAACGAGTGTGAGCGAGCGACGGAGATGGAGATATATAGACGGAAATGGTAAGACATTTCCCGGTGCCATAATACCATGAGCTGCAGACAGCTCTAGGCTCTGTGTACAGTGAGGCATGCCAGGCGCAGACAAAAGCCCAAAGAATGCCTGACAAAAGAGTCAACAGACGGACGGCCGAACTAGAGATAGAAAGAGCAACATATAGAGGAACGTATAGATCTATACTATTATAACACCGTTAAAGCTGCGTTGTCTGTTCCAATTTATTAAGATAAAAGATAGGAAAAATGAAAACAGCCAAAACGGCGAG
Organism: Sphaerogastrella javana; assembly: GCA_037040025.1. Taxonomy (NCBI): domain Eukaryota; kingdom Metazoa; phylum Arthropoda; class Insecta; order Diptera; family Drosophilidae; genus Sphaerogastrella; species Sphaerogastrella javana. The sequence continues at coordinate 12,007 of JBANCZ010000874.1, read as the reverse complement.
GAAAACTGAGGAAAAGAAAAAGTGTCGTAGCACAGTAGAGGAAAAAAGAAATGTATGAAAGCGGAAATGGACCTAAGAATATGTACTATGCTCAAAGTTAACGCCAGATGGCGCGACTAAATCATGGAGCGTGGAATTTCAATTGCAAAATGAATTAATAATTTGAATGTTGATTTATATTTCGTTTTGAATGTGATATGATTTGCCTATTGGACACTCCTAGGTCCAAGCTATTGTTCTCCATCAACAGAGTGAGACAAGGAAATGTATACTGAAGGGGTGAAAAAGAGAGGGAGAGATAAAGAGAGTGAGAGGGAAATATAGCAGTATGGCAGCTATCTTTATCACGCCTGCAGATCATGACGCTGCGTTCAACAATTGATTAAAAATGTAAATTGTTTATTTATTTTAAACGATTTTTTCTTAAGGTTTGATTGCGAGACAGACAGATGGATAGATAGAGAGAGTAAGTGGGAGAGATAGAGATCGATAGAGGGGGAATATGTGTGTCCGCTTGCTATTGTTATGCTAACAGAAATATGAATGACTCTACGAAATGATTGTTTATGACGCCGAGGCAAGCTAACAATGTTATAGTTGTTGTTGTATCTGTTATTGTTGTTGTTGATGTTGTATTGATTGTTGGTTTTCGGTATGGATTAAGTCATAAAACGGCCGTAAAACTTGTCCAAAAATGTACGCGCACTTGGATTTCTCCTTCTGGTCTCTTGTCTCTGAAATACCAGAGATACCAAATGAATCTGGGCTGAAGCTATATAGCTGTAGTGGCGTATATTCCATATGGTTATTAAAATATGGGCCGTAGTCGCTTTCTTTCGTCCATCTGTCGGACCACATAAAAGGCATTCTGCGTTTCTTTTTTTTTCATTGGATACGATTCTATTTCGAATCGAATTCTAATTTTTGGTGTCATTAAAAATGTTGCTGCTGGAAATGGAAATGCCATAAAGTTGAGTCTACCCAATCTCATAGTTATGTTATGTTTTACGACTTATGACAACAAGATGCAACAGCAACAGCAACAGCAACAGCAACAGCAGCAGTAACATCTGCAACAGCAGCAACAGTAACTTATGCAACTACAAATTTGATATCAATTTGATTACTTATCGCTGTCAGACTTCTGTCCTCTGCCCTGCTATAGCTACTGTTGACAATGCTATCCATACTGTAGATAAACCAAAGAGTCGATAACAGTTCTGCTGCCATAGCAGTGGGTCAGATACTATAAAGTCTGCCATATCATATATGAACTGGTGTAGTTGATGATATTTAACTGTGAACAATTCGATTCGATTTTAATGTCAACGTAAATCGAAATTTTACGCCTTTCAAGTTAGGCAGACATGCAGACAGACAGCGACGGGCAGACAGAGAGTGACAGACAAAGCGACGAATAGACAGGCCGAAATATCAAGTGCAGATCGTTGGCTGCCACAAGTGGCACAGGGCAACACCACAGTGCCGCAGCTATGTAAATAGACAAAAAATAAATGTGTTGGGCAGGCCAAAAAAAAAAAAAAACGAGGTGTGTGGCAGGCCAGCGGCAAGTCAAGTGGCATGCCCCAACTCCCCCTACTCACAGAAAACATATCAAAATAACAACAAAAGATGAACGAATTCCAATTTCAATTCAACTGAAATATGATGAAGCGAATTTGATAATAAGAAATACAAAATACTAAAGTAAACATAGTGAAATCAAGTGAAATGCATTTGAATACATGTGTATCCATACTTACACATACAGATATGTATATACATACATACATACATACCTGTGGATGTTGCGCGTGCGTCAGAAACGTTTAAAAATATGCTCAAGTCGCAGGTTGATGCGTTGCGACAAATGCATTCAGTGTACCTGCGCCAACACCTTGTGGTACCACCACCACCACCACCACCATCACAGGAGCAGCAGCACCATCAACAGCAGCAGGAGCAGCAACAACACCCCATGCCGTGCTCTGCCTTGGGTAATGCCGGTCAGTCGATCTGTCGCCCTGTTTGCTAACTAAGCTCACATTATAGCTGCTGTACTGCGCATTTCTTGGTATTTCAATTTTTTTCTCGATGGTACCCTCTCCTATTCCCCGGCTATCCATGCCACCTTTAACCCTTTACTGCCTTTAAGCTTGCCTCACAGAGCTTCTTTTTTGCGTGTTGACGGTGTTTGGTTACCTTGGAGTCATCAAATTTCACTGAGCAGTGCCCTGCAGTCAGTGCTACCCCCTGGCGCCTGCATCAGCCTAGGGTATACATGGGAGAATATAGAATAATATTTACATAATGTACATAATCGAACAGACAACAGCAGTAACTAAAGAGAAAGGAAATAAAGAAGAGAAGACAACGAAAAGGGATAATCCAAGAGCGGGGAATGGAGTAATGTGACAGTAGGAGGCAGAGAAAGGGTAAGACGTATCTCTTCATATTGCGCCTCATCGACACCTTAGAGCAATGCCAGTGCAGCAGCAGTCAGGGGGCAGCTGTTGCACAATGTTTGGGATTCATTAATAAGAAAAAGGCCAACGAAAACGGTTCTTCGATCAATAACTGCTCTGAAATATGCATAAATTAATACAGTTTATTTACTGGGAATATTAATGCACACATATTAAGACATCAATAGCACTGAGGTGAAAGAGAGTTTCTTTCCAACCTTTTTTTCTCTTCCCCCCCCCCCCCCTCTCTCTCTCTTTGTCTTTCTTTCTCAAGAGATCATATTATTATTATATCTTTGATTTCTTAACTTTTTGAAATAAATGAAATTAAATGCAGACATGAAACGAAACATTTCCAAGCCATCAAAACAAATGGCTGAATCTTCAACACACATGCGAGCACAACAGCAACTCAAGCACGCCTACAACATACCCTGTACGCACAATTTTTGTGACTGTCTCAAATGTTGTATGATTTTATATTAGCTCAAGGTACTAGCTATAATATTCTGAATGTAATCTCGCTTTCGTTCAATACTCTTTGTCACACTTACGCTTGTTTACAGGGTATGCATACAATATATTCAATCTTAATCGGGGGGCAACCGCCCGCTGTGAATTTATGCGAAAAGAACCGAACGCGCTGTCGCCTCGGCAGGGGTTGTGGCTCGACTCTAGCGTCTATAGTCTCGAGTCTTCATATTCTCCGCAGTCTTCTGTATTGGTTTTTCAGATTTTTGGCTTCACTCTTTCGCCGCCAATCTCCTCCTTCAAATTTATGTTGTTGTTGTTGTTAGTGTCTCTGTTTCAGTTTTCGGCATTCACATTTAAAGCGTTTGTGTCTCGAGTGTCATGTGTCATAATGGCACCAACGAAAGCTGCAGCAGCAGCAGCAGCAGTGGCAGCATGGGAACAGTTAGACCACAGCTGGGGCAACTGTTTTGTGGTTGCTGTGTGCCTGCAAAATGGTTGCTTGCTGCTCGATCGCCTGGCGCCATTTTGTGCAGTGTGCAACAAGTGGCAATTACTTTCTCTGATCAAAAAATAAATACAAATTATAAAAAAAGCAGTAGACACTCAGACAGACAGACATACAGCGAGAGAGAGTGAGAGAGATGCCGAGAATCTGAAGAGAGAGAGCTATAGAAAAAGAGAGGGGTAGATGGGAGCAGACAAGGCAGTTAATGATGTTGCCACATGAATCTCATTGGCGGCCTTAATGTTGATGGCCGTCTTCCGTCTACGGTTCTCACTCTGCACCCTCTGTCTTCCACTTACCACTTGCCACTTGCTGGTTGCTGCTTGCTGCTTGCCACTTGCCTGCACTGCGTTCCCCCATTGCTAATTTGCCGCCTTGCCTCGGTGGAGTCTCAGCTGTGGCTACTGCCGCAGTGGTTGCTCCTATAAACGACTTCAATTACTTGCGAATAAGCTGGCAGTGCTTTTGTGCGAGTGTGTATGAGTGTATATGAGTGCATGATTGTATTCATGAATGTCTGTGTCTTCTGAGGCGGGGCTGCTTGCAAAATGGCGGCAGCTGTTCAGAATCTTCATTTTGCCGTCGGTAAAACGAAGCAACAATTGTTGCTGCTGCTGCAACTTGCAAGTTGCAACACTGCATCAATCAGATATCTGCAGAGCAGTTAGTCGATATTATTTTTGACTGATTTACTAACTATTGCTGTTGTTGTCCCAGGCTACCATCTTCCCTCTGTTGCCTTTCACTTGAGCACTCTTATTTCCTCTCTCTCTCTCTTAACTCTTGCTGAGTGTCTCTTTTCTCATTGCGCTTCTGTCGCCGCTCCTTCTGCCACATGCTGCGGCCTCGTCCAGCCTACTTTGTGTTTTTCGGTTCTTCGCATATATGTTGCTTGCAGCAACTGCAACAACACCGATTGCGCTGATCGCAATCGCGTATCGCTGCTGCCAAAATGCTTCTATGCAAAGTGCCGCATTTCGATCGATTCTGCTTGTTGCTCCTGCTGTTGTTGTTTTTGTTGTTGTTGTTGTTGTTGTTGCTGTTGCTGTTGCTGTTGTTGTTTCCCTCTCTGCTGCTCCCTGAATGCTGTAGTTGCTGTTTGCATGGTGTTGTTCCTGATGCAGTTTAGCAAACTACGTATGCTTTCCGAGACAAGCGACAAGCGAGAGTCAAGAATCAAGCAGTAGAACCTGTTGCCACTGTTGCTGTTGCTGCTTTTGGCTGATGTTGTTACTGTTGCGGTTGCCTCGACTGGGGATGGGCAGTCTCTGCAGCTGGGCTGGGCCTATCAAGATGACCAAGGGGTGAACAAATTCATTCAGTCATTCATCGAAACAAATTGGTTGACTGATGACGATGACGACTACAAGACGATGATGGCGATGATGATGATGATGGTGATGATGATGATGACGACAACGACAACGTTGAGAATGAGGCAGATAGCCAGTAGCAAAAGCAGAAGCAATAACAACAACTACTATCGCCATAGCAACATGTGCAGCTTGTCAATCTGGTTGCCCCTTCGGTTGCAGTGGGCACAGTCCCACCACTAGCTATAGCTATTTTTCTATTGCGTGCACATTTTTCCTTCAAATTTTATTTATTTGTCATTTGACAAATTTCCTACTCGACGCAGGTCATCGGATATCGCAGCAAAGTATAACAATTACGCTGCGACGGGCTCCATAAATAATAGTTCACCAACAGCTATAGGAATTCATACAGCAACAGTAACAGCATCTACAATAACAAATACCAGAGCAAGGAGAAATTGAAAACAATCTATGATTGCCACACACGCGTGGCAGCCACATTACAGACATACCGACAGACAGAGACAGCACATGAAATTGAATCAATTTGGTTATCAAACCCAACTAGGAGAACTCGAATGTTCAGATACCTCTTACAATCAAATTCAATACAGCAACAGAGTCAAACCGTACAACTGAAAGAAAGATATATGACTATACCTAACTATATATACTATAACTATAAAAATATATTTATCTTGTATATTGATAGTGCCAATAGATTTACTCTAAGATGAATCTCAGAAATCATTAACTTTTCTGGGATTGAGGTAGCGCATGGAGATCAGCCCAGCCATTAATTGGTCCTGTATAAGGAGAGAATAAAGCATGAGATTAGCACATTGAAACACCGCATCAGGTATGAGACAATGACAGATTTCCTGATTGACCATAAGTAGAATAGATTAAGTCGTCTTATGAACATGGGAAAGAACTAACTCAGAGTACTGAGTGGATATAGGTTCAATTGGGGAAATGTAGTTTGCATATACCCTTATTGGCTATGGAATTGCTGGGGTATATTTAATGGGTATCGCTGTCGGACAGTTTGGTGCTGACTGAAAAATGGGGCGATGAGTATGGCAAAGGAGCATGGGGTAGAAGCAATTGAGGGGCTGGTGGCAGGTGGCAGAGGGCAGGACGTGTGCGCAATTTACGCGCGAAACGCATGCGCGTCCCGTGCACTGACAGCGTCAATATCACACATCCACTGCAGGCAGCATGCCCCAACAGTTAAAGGAGCATTCTAGCAAGCAGACAGACAGACAGACAGACAGACAAATAAATAGACAGACAGACAGATAGAGTGGCAGGCAGGCAGAGTGACGCGGTGGGTGTGCGCGCCAGCAGTTGCAATAAATGCACCACACACGCCACACTCTGAGCGCAACAAGCTGTGGCAATAGCATAAATTTCACATTTTTATGACTGATAGTGTAAGAAATAGGCGTGGCACATGTGAATAAGTGCAACTAGTGCGAGTTAAACTATTTTGAGTGCAGTTGCTGTTGCTTCTGCTTCAATTCTTGCCACAGAGAGTTCCAATTGAATTTAGTGGGATTGCGAGGCATAAAGCAAAGCCAAGTACACTCGGCGAAAACCCAAGCGACGATTACCACAGTGTGGCACGAAGGTATCCTATCGCCAGCCATTGATCAAGTAGGCGTGGCTGCGCCGCTGCGACTGAGTAATGGCCCAACCAGCGCCTGAGGATATCATTTCCATAATGTCCTTCACAGGGCTCAGCTCAGGTGCAACAGCAGCAGCAAAACTATATGCGGCATGTGGCAAGTTGTGGGGCTGCTTGTAAGCCGATTTGTATCGCTTTTTATATGCCACAATTTTCGTTTGATATTTATGTCGATAATAAAATTAAGTTGATGAGCGAAATTGCACTCAGAGCGGTGCATGAAAGGGGCGTCCCATTTGCCTCCGTTGCCTCCGTTGCAACATGCTACCCTTTGTCTTAAGCTGCCGCACATTTTGTGTGCTTGTTGGCCCATTGACCAATCAAACACGACACAGCTGTCGCTCAGCTCAAGCTTTCATCATTTCAAAGTGCCCAAAAAATAAGCAAGAAAAAGAGTAAAAGCAGAGTGAGAGAGAGAGAGATAGAAAGAGACAGAAAGAGGAAAACAGATGAAAGCTCACCGTTAGCCATATTTGGATCACTCTCCCTTTGACTCTCTCTCTCTCTCTCTGTCTAAATATATCTATGTCTATATGTAAATTATAGTCACACAAAGATTTCTTAATGGATTTTATGGCAGAGCTTTGTCATTTCGAGTCGCACGAGACAAAAGCTAGACAAAAAGCCTCAATCAAATTTTAAGTATCGTTTTCCCCTCATCCCTTGGTTGCAGAAGCAGCAGCTGCTGTTGCTGCTGCTGCCATGATTGGATTTCGATTCTCGCTACAAGATTAGCAAATCGCTGGCAGCGACATGAGTGAGCAGGCACTGAGGTTGCACATCGATATGGACTAATAACAATAATCAGGCAGCAAGTACACGATTGCCCTCGAAGATCTATATAATAAGCCAGCAGTGGCATGCCACAGTGGGGTATACACGACTAGTCTAAACCATAGGCAAAGAATCAGACAAGAGGCAAGTATCACGCCACATTCAATACAGGGTATATACTAGAGGGGAGAGAGAGAGAGAGAGGGTGAGGTGCATCTGGGACAGGCAAACAGCTGTCAAAGTAAGAGATGAAGATGACGAACAACAGCAACTTGCAACTTGCAACGGCAACAGCAACAGCAAAAGTAACAGCAACAACAAAAATGAGTACAGGGACAGGAATTTAAAATGCCTCGGGTGCAAATTACCACGAAAACAATTTGAGTCTTGCCTGTGTTTTGCCGGCTCTGCAACATGCGGCTGCACTTGCAACGTTGTGGCAAAAATGGCAGCCGCAGATTGCCAGGATAAAGCCTGTTGAAAGCATGCGTCACACAGGATGAGGCTCAGTCGCAATGAGAAACAGATATTGGCCCACAGAGAGACAGAGACAGAGAAATAAAGAGAGAGAGGGCGAGCTGCATGCCACATAGTGATTGCCACTGCCACTGTGGCGGCTTCTGTAGTTGTTCTGCTGTCTAGGCCACTCAGCAAGTTGCCACAGAGCGTAGACACACATCAGGCAACGCTGCTGTCATTGATGAAGCATAAAATTATGGGAGGAGGAAACATGATGGCGCACATTGCAACAGCAACAGCAACAGCAACAGCAACAGCAACAGCAACAGCAACAGCAACAGCAACAACTGCAACGGCAACAACTGCAACAGTCAAATAAAAAATGGCTGCGCGTTGGATTAAAGCTGTTGCACGGTGGTTGGTTGCAACTTGCACAGCTGCCAACAGTTGCTTGTTCTAAGCATGGCGGCTGCTTCTCTTGCCACAGCTGGGGCAAGTGTAACGTGCCATTGCCATTGCCACTGCCACAGAGCGCATAATTACTTATGCCTTGGACCAGGCATGTTTTGCATGGCCGCGATTCTGCACATCGGTTGCCGCGATTGGTGGCTGCCACTGGCCACTTGCCACATGCCACTGCAAGTGGCCACTAAGCGTTTAGCTCATAGATCATTGCACTTGCCGCATTCCGTTGCAGGCAAACAATCTGCTTTTCTCTCTTCATACTGTAATTTCTTTGCTAAAAACCATCTTGCCACTGCAGCACTGTGGCACCAACTTAGCGTCAGAGTGCATCAAATGTCAGACTGTTGTATTGTTCAATGAATTTACGCAAAAATTTGCCCAGGCCGCAAGGCAACAAAAGCAACAACAAACTCGATAGCTGTTGCAACACCTTGACACAAGCACGCACATGCCACTTACAAACTTACAACAATCTCAGCCTTAGTGCAACCTCAATTCCTTATTTGACGATGTGTGTGGCTTAAAGCAATTGCAATACCAACACCAACACCAACACCAACATCAACATCAACAGATACAACAACAAGGACAATAACAAGTACAAAACTTGACAGATTGGCAAGCAAAGTGAGTGAAAATTGGCGCAGCAACAGGACAAGCGCAACAGTCGTATGCTCTCTGCAGTATAACATATTCGATGTAGCCAATGTGGTCTCTATAGATTATATAGTTCCCAAGATTCTGCCGATGTCCGACGAACTGACAGTGGACAGACTAAGCAGAGCATTTGGTTTTCGTTATGGAAGTGTAAGTGGGAATTGCATTTCTGATTGCAAATTGTTGTCGCATTGCGTGTACATTTTAGCCACAGTACTCGATCTCTTTCTACCCATCTTCTACAGCTCCGCCATGTCTCTCTTCATGTCTATCTCGCTCACTCGCTCCTAGTGGCTTGTATTGGCTTCGTATCCTGCGGACGTTCATAAACATGACAGTCTGAGCAATTTCCATCAATCACTTTTTTGGGTTGCTCTGCGTTGTGCTTTATTTTTTGTTGTTTTTTGTTGTTGTTGATTTTTTTTTTTTTGAATTTCTGCTGAGATTTCGTGACTTTCGGGGCACGAAAGCCGCAGTGTGGTAAAGTGGCTCTTGTGGTTTGCTGTTGCCGGCGCTGAATCCTTGAGTTAAGTTTTGAAGTCGTAGTTGAAGTTGAAGTTTGAAGTTGATGCTTTTTTTTTTGGGAAAATTTTTATCTTTATTACAACCAATTTTTGAGAGAGGGTATAGCTGCAACAACAAAGCGGTTCCGCATGCTAATCAATGCGCAAATACAACAAAAGTAATTTAAACGCTTCTCATCAAACGCAATCAAGGCGTAGCCGAAACTCTGTGCTCCTCTCACTCTACCGTTCTATCGCTCTCTTTCTTCGCACTCCGGTACCGTTCTGTTCCAATTTTTATACAACTTTGGCACCAATCAATTAGCACCCAGAGCAAAAAACGGACGCCGCCTCTAATAAACACACACGCAAAGGATTTCTGAGCGAATGCAGCAGGCTGCAGAAGAAGAGGCGTCAGAGGACAGAAGAAGAGGCGTCAGAAGACAAGGGAGACGGGTGGCAGTTCGCACCTTGCGAGCTCAGAAAGCGAGATTTGTGTAGGGAAGCTGCAAATGAGCAGCTGCATAGCTGAGGAAGTGGCGATGGCAGCGGTAGCGGCAGCGATAGAGCGGTTGTCTCTGTTGCTAGTGCTTCGTTAGGTTTTCACACGCCGTCGCTAAGTGCAACGCCTCATTCCACCCATCACGTCTAGACTCTGGTTAACTGTGTGTGCGCAACTAGCTTTTCATGGAAAAGCGAACCTAAAACATCAAATTGCAATTAGGAGTAGCTTCCCCCTAAATATGTATGCATAGGGCCAAGCCCAATGTCCAAAATTCCCAACTGAAGCCCAAAAACTGGTTTCTCTTATGGAATTAAGATTTGTTTAAGTTGCAACTTCGGTTAGGGCTCCGACTTCGGCTTCGGCTTAGCATTGAGGTGCTTCACAGCGTCGGATTTCATCTAATCAAGTTTGCAATCGATGTTCATAAATTCATTTGATTTGGACACAAATTACAAGAGGCCAGGTTGTTCAACATGCCACGTGCAGCATGTAAGATCAATCGATGAGCAAGGGACCCCGATCGGCAGTAGCCAAATGAATTTGTTTAACATTTAGGCTTGAGTTATGCTTGTGGGAAAAATCTACAGATGTTCGACTCTTATTCCGGCTCTCACTTACATGCTCGGAAAGTCATTAGGCAGTACTCTAATGCAGGTCTATCTCAAATGAAGGGGGCTGACCTCCAGCGAAATCTCCCTAAGATTATGACATTATTTAATTGAATATTTCAATTTTATTTAAAGCAATTACCTAATGATTTCTAATTAAAAGCCATAAGTGTAATACTAACAAATTATTGCATATGTTCACCTACTCCTTAGCGAACTCTGGATTAGGTTTTCTGTCTTGATCAATAGATATCATATATATATAACATGTGCCGCTCTTAACATGGAGAGTCGTGTCCATTGCCAACATATTCATGTTGCGATTTGCAAGTAAATTTCCTAATAACTAATGTGGCGCCTCGTCGTGGCAACTATCAAGGCTTACCAATTTGCAAAATTAGCTAAAAATCTGGCTTATGAGATACTAAACATCGGCCGACTAACTGCAATCGCAGTCGCCAGTTGAAGTATCTGTTGCCACTTGCCACTTGCCGCTTGGTAGTGGCCACTTGCACGAGTAAGTGGCAGTAACTGGCAGCAGCTCGTACAATAATTATCAGCGTCTAATTAAATCGTTGCTTTATGAGATATCTGAGCTACTTGTCGCTCTCAACGCCCCACATGCCACCCTCTGTATCGCTGCCCCCTTGCGACACTGCGAGACTGCGTCGCTGCCCCACTGTCCCATTGGGTTGTTAGCTTGTGGCCAAGTTTGGACTCAAGTTGACACAGTTTTTGTTATTACATTTTTATTTTTTTTTTTCTGTTGAATAATAATTTTGTAGTTGTAATTTTTAGTATTTTTTTCGCACATATTAACACCCATTAAGATTGTGCTAAGGAGTGTGCCATGTTTGTGCTTGTATATAAGAAATGGAATCATATGTATATTTCTATACAACCATTCCAATATGAGGATTATATATGATGATTGGAGTGGCCGATAACAGTAGCCTGTAAAGACATGTCCTACTATTGTATTGGTCGTTCGGCCTATGAATATGCTGATTCCACGGCGGCAAATCATTGTATATTGCGTCATAGACTGTGGCGGAGCTGTGTGTAGCGGATATAGCTATTGAGTGCGCGTGCAACTGCAACTGCAACGCTTGTTTGCTTCAAATTTTTGCAGAAATTTGTCGCAGCCGCTTAATTAGATATAGATTCAAAAGCAATTGATAAATTGCCGCGGCTGCTGCTGTTGCTGCTGGTGGTGCTGTAAGTGTTGCTGGTGTAGTTGTTGCTGTTGTTGCTGCTGTGCATAGAGTTATGAAATTGTTGGAATTTATGGGCCAGGCGGCGACAGAGCGCGTCGTGGGCCTGTCTCACAAATCAGTGGCTTTCATCGACGCCTGTTTCAAGTCGCGTTCCCCCAGTCACCCCCTTGGCTGTTGAAGCAGGATGTGGCACAAAAGCCAGCACATAATTTACGCTTAAGCATGGCTTTTGACCATAGCTTGCAAATAACTGTCGACCGTTATTATTAGTGCGTTCTGGTTCAGATCGAACCCGAAAAAGTAGACACTTTTTCGGTCTCGTTCTGAGCAGGAGGCTCTTTTTGGTTTATTTATGTTTTCTGTTAAACA
>JBANCZ010000873.1:0-27568 GCA_037040025.1 Sphaerogastrella javana | reverse complement strand
TGTTAAAATGTCGTCGAAACAAAATAACAAAATTGAAAAGGAAAAAAAAAAAACAAGAATACTGCAAAATGCTTGTAGCAAAACACGCCTCGGAATAACTTGGTTGGAAAATCTGAAGTTCACAAGTCGAGGCAGCCCAAAGTGCAATTTTGGCCAAACTCAAATGAGTCCCGGATGTGGACAAAGAAAAAAACTCAACAGCAAAATCAAGACAAACAAACAAGTGCTATTGAACAACAAAAGATAGTCGCATTATAAATACCCTATTAAAAAATTTAATGCAACTTTTTAATAATGATTCGTTAATTCATTAAAATATTTGAAGAATAAAGTTTAGTTAAATTAAAAACTGAAACTTAAAAAAAAGCCCAAAATATTATAGAACCTTGACTTTCAAATATTTAAATTTTTATTAATTTATATAATTATAATAATACATAAATTGTAAAATTGTAAAAAATATGTTAAAAGTATTCTAGAATTTGTTATTATTTTGTTACAACAAAAGTATGGCTCAATTCCAATTAAGAACTACAATTTCTCAAAAATTGATGGAAAATCTAAAAAATGCGAGAAAAAAAAATTGGTTTAAAAATATATTTATTGCAGCAATTTATCTATATACTTTTTCATTGATAACATATTACATCGGCAGATGAGAGCATCCTTTTATAGAGTATGTAAAAAATAGCAAAGATGCTGGGCACCCACACACACATATACAGAAGCAAGCCCATATTACAACAAAAACAATGGACCACACCACATTGCTATACCACAGCATATTCTCAGGACACAAGAGCCTGAAAAAGAGCTGCCGGAACTGAGGGCAAACTCCCCATGGCAACCAAAAGTCGGTTAGGTTGGTTTCTGGGAGGGCCGGGCGGTCTGTTGTTTGGCTGTTTAAACCACAATACAGATAAAGGCCAAATTACTTTTTGGCCAAGACGCTGCCAAGAGATGCGAACCCACGAACCACAAGCTGCAAACTAAACACAAAGCTGGACAAGTTGCTAAAATGGCCTGACAGAGACTCTAAAAGCAGTTAGGGGAGAGAGCTTGGAGGGTATTAAAATCAACCCACAAAACAAGGCTGAAAATTCGCTAGTAAAATATAGTTTGAATGCGTGTTGAAAATGGGTTTATAGTGATCCTCTGGAGAGCGAGTAGCTGCTTACCCCCTTGAAACCCATGGAATGCGAATGGCAATTCCCGAACTGAGATCAACCGCAATTCAACAAATGCCTGATTTATGGACATATCTGGTGGGTTGATGCAGTTCGAAATTTTCTCTAATGGGGCACTAGTTGTATTAAAAGGTACCACAGATACAAGTAAAATAACGCACGCTAAGGGTAGTCTAAAAGTATTATAAGAAACTACATAAAACTTTGTTTGTTCAGTATACCACGGTGTCGGTTGAGCTCAACGAAAACACATTTAGAATTCTGAGTAACTACGTATAACGAAGAAAATTCAAGTGGAGAGAGCTTTAGTTTGAACTCTTTCTTTAGGCAGGTGCTTCTTCGATCCACAGACAGTGTAAAGAAATGATTCTTCACTCAAAGAGAGCGAGTGGAACGATTCAGCGAATGACCGGAACAAGAAGAGCAAACATAGATTAGCAGCATTATGAAACTGAATTAGAGCATCGGGAGCTTGTGATCTTATTCAATGCGGATAGTTCGATTCTCGCATGTTAGAGTTCATATTGTTCATATTGCATTGTGCTAAAAGGAAGAGTATACGCCGAGTCGTTGTATGTAAAGGCTTCTTCAAAAATTCTAATTACCTATCTTATGAGATTACCTCAATAGTCATTCCATAATTTCAGCATATGTGACTCATTCATTCATAGATGAATATTCGATTTACCAATTCGTGCCTGCAACGAATTTCGCATAACCATTGAAGCATAGTGTAAACATGATCATAGTCATTCCATGGCCAACTATCTCAAACTCCGACATGGCTAACCGCAGAACTATCGAGATACTGTTTGGTTACCGGTTGTGCCGGTTTGTGCCTGTTGCCACACCTATAAAATGCCGCAATGTTGCAGCACGACACAATCCAAAAAGGGATGCCAAGGATGAGCCTCATCTGATTGCAAAAACAGTATAGTTGCAACCAACAACAAACATTGTAACACGGGAATGACAATCATGAGCAGAGCATGCGAAGAGCACAACCAGACTAGGACCAGAAACAATACGAGCTCAATGTTTGAGGCTGCCGACAAAGAAACAAAAAAAAAAACTACCATACCACAAAATTGCATGATGACAACATACAACTTCTATGGTTGTTGTTATACCCTTCCAAAGGGTGCTTCGTTTTTTTCAACAGTATTTAAAAGCAACATTACAAAAGCTCGGAAATCGTCTTTTTGCTGTCGTCGTTTTCAGTCTTATTAAGTATATTATTGGAAAGTTTTATAGGGTGTATAAAAGCCTATACTTGTGATATGGCTGCTTGCTGCTTGGTGGCTGTTACCGCAAGTGTTGCAACCACAAAAATAAGTGTTTACAGCATTGATTACAAGCGCAAACGTGGCTGTGGGCGTCACAGTTGCACATTTCCATTTCCATTTCCATTCGCATTTCCCTGCCGCAGTTGCACTTGATTAGAGTTCAGCCCACAAGGATTTTTGCATCTCTAAGATGCAAAGCCGCATGGCTGACACAGGGTCTCGGACTAGGACTATGACTCGGACCCGGATATAGATGCGGACACGGTCGTACACACGGACCCAAACCCTCGACTACAACAAAGGGCAGCGTGTCAGTAGTGCCAAGGGAAATACAAGCACAATTCAACCGTGCAGCCAGAGGAATGGTAGGGTTTGGAGGAAAGGGTGCTTACTGGAGGTTAAGGTGTCAACTTTAGCGGCGGCGGCGGCGGCCGCACACAATTGACAAACAGTGAAACCCTTTTTGTGGCATTTCCGTTGCGTTTGTTTGCCAGTTTACAGCAGAACCAGAAATATATATATATACGTACATATAGTCGCTGGATGTCGACCTAGCTAACTACTGCTTCAGTGGCAGGTCAATGCTAACACCAGAGTCGTCGTAGTCGTCGTCATTGTCGTTGTCGTAGTCGTCGTGTTGGCAGTTGTGACAAAAGTTTATACCCAAAGCATTTGAACTGCATTTCATTATGGGGCCAAAAAACCTGCACAAGGCACCAAGCAGAAGGCAGAAGGCAAATGCAAATGGTGTTGGCGCCATATTGAAAACTCTGTGGTTGCCAGCCTCAAACCACTCAAAACCCCACCCAAACCCCACCACATCATCAGACTTTTGTGGTGTTGCCAGTACTAAAGAAAGAGAGGGTCTTATTGGGGTGCGAGCTGGTGCTACAAACGAAGCGTATAAGTGGCCCTTATCGTGGCTACAACCAGAGTTGGGGGCCCAACTGGTAGAAAGTTATGCACTGGATACTATGGGTATTTGTGGTAGGGAATACTAGTTGTATGTGTGTATATATGTATAGCTTATGTAATACCAATAGGGAGTGTATTGCCCGGCTATACGACTCTGTGCATAGGATGTTCCGAGTATATTGTATTGGCAAATATTCTCATGACAATAGGAATTTTTATTGAATTTATGCAAAAATTGCAAATTTCATTTGCCACACAGTTGTGTGTACATGTTGTCGGTTCTGTTGCTATAGCTGTTGCTCTTCATGTTATTCAAGTTGCTCTCTTATATACTCTCTAATTTGAAAATTGTGTACAAGAGGTATGATGGAAATTTAGAAGCTTAAAAAAAAAAGATTACAGCTGGTTCTGTGTACTTAAATCCACTCTGTTCAAATTAAAATTATGTAATATAATTAAAAGAGTATTCGAAATTTACATGAATATATATTTTTGATATTTCACAATTCATTCGGTCAAAAGTAAGCCGTATCTTGCAGTTGTTGGTCTTCAATTGACACAAAATTCTCGTAACATGTTTGAAAATTGTTTTTCACTTTGAACGTTGTTTATGAAAGTTTTTGAGAGCGAATATGGGCAGATTGCATATGACAGCAAATGAATTGAAATGAAATGCATAGAATTGTGATTCTTAGTAGTTGGTTTTAGTTAAAATTCCATTCGACATGAGAGATATAAACAGATACGAATGCAAGCATTGTAGTAATCCAGTAAAACGCATACAAAAAGGTTATAAAAAATATAGATAATACAAGTGCACGGAGTACATTGATATAGAAATCATTGGTATTCGCTATTAAATATTCGATTTATTATCATTTCATTTTTTTTTTTTTAATTTTTTTTTGATCAATATGAACTGTTTGAAAATGATTAGAAAATTTTGCAAATTTCATCAAAAATCGGTATTGATTTTCTGTACAAATTCATTAATGTAATCATGCTTTGTATGATGAAGTCGACGTGCGGTGGCAATGCATTCATTGGAACGAGCATCTTCATTCAAACGCTTGTGAACACCTGCCTTGCAGAGCCAGGCGCGCAGGCATCGCTCATCCAAATAGAGCACCACATGATCTAGATCCAAAAGGGCGCGCTTATATTCACGTTTTCTATATGCGCATTGTTACATATTTATACTAAAGGTTAGTTAATGCCTTTACTTACTTGCAATAGCACAAACTGCGATTCACATAGAAAACTGGCGAATCATTGACATATCCTATGGCCTTACTATAGGAAGCGATGGCCTTATCAAAACTACCACAGCGATATTCAGAATTGCCCATTCTAAAAGTTAATTATTATCTATATATATATATGATATATATTTTTAAAAGTATATATTTCAAATTACCTGCGATATTTGTTGGCAATATACCCGCGTTCGTAGCGCGCTTTTTGGCGCTCCTCAAAACTGCGATCGATTTGCTTCATAAAGGTCATTTCATTTAAACTGTGACGGCGTTCTTTCACCATCTTAGATTTGCTGGTTTTCACATTGCTCTTTATACGCTCAAATACAAAAAAGTTATCATCTGTCAGTTTGGCACTGATATCAACGATTGGCGTGTCTTTTTTGTCAGACCTTAAATTAAATGAGAGAAAGAGAGTGAGAAACAAATAAATATAGTCTTCAGAACTTACTCATTTTTAGCCTTGCTCATATCGCCGAGAAATCGAATTAGATCATCTACAAGCGATGGTTGCATCAAGAAATTCTCATGGAGTTGGCTGTGTCCGGAGCTCATCTTGTTATTGTATAATTTCACTTCATAGACTTTTGTGAATTGTTACAGTTCGTCCATATTGTACCTGTTTCAGGTCTATATACTGTATGAGTTTTTTTTTTATCTGTTCAAAATTTCTCATGTCTGGATTCTTTATCAATTTGCTCACAGCCAACTTAACTAATCTGGCGAACAGTAATAATCATTACGTGCAGCTGTTAAATGCGTTTGCAGTTCACGTTCATGTCCTGCTGCAGTAACTCTATACCCTTTCCCCAACTTTCTTTCTACTTTCCCCATCGAAATTTGTTCTGGCTTGATATCTGCTCCGGTTAGCAGCTGGCTCGTTAGCCAGCATGTGGTTTTTAGGATTAACTCAATTAAAATTTTGTGGTATTAAAATTGTCTTGCAGCAGCGAACAAGAGACAGAGAGCGAAGAACTGAGATAGAGAGGGGTAGAAAACAGTGACAGCATAAGTACGATAAGGAGCAAAGCAGAAGGTACATATATATATATATATATATATGGTATGGCGTATAAAAAAACTGTAAAACCACATGTATTTGTCGCTTGTCTGTTTTAAGGGGTTGGAGTTTTGGGGGATAGCTTCCTACACATCTTTATTTGCGCCTGAAATTATTTAATTGAGTTTGTTTGAAAATTTCTTTTAAATTAAGAAAGTTTTTTTGCACGTGACTCTTTTTTGTGGAAAAATCTGGCAGCATTCTGCTTTTTTTCCTTTCGGAAAGCACACAGCACGTGCTGCAGTTGCCAAAGTTTTTTTTTAGATTTATTTGTTTTGCATTTTTTTCACCATATTATATTTTTTTGGGGGGAATCGCAATCAAAAGCATAATACCCATAAAAAATCACGCATACAACGAGGGTTTGCCAACGAAAACTAATCACACCGACTAATTACAAGACAAACTTTTTGAAAGATAAAAGTATTAAAAGTACGGGCATTTTTATAGCCAAAAAAAAAGTAAGTTTAATTTTATAAAATTATACCGATATTAATGTTTTACTATTGTATATCTCGTCTTAATCTTTAAACAGAACACTGTTTTAAGGATGTGGTATATTTTATAATAAAATGAAAATTTCACTCAAATCTCTGCTCATCGAAACATCTCTATACTCTCTGATTAAAGTCTTCATAGAATATCCTAAATACACATACTATATATAAACAAAAAGTGTTCTGCTAGGGGGTAATCGCTTAGAAGCGACAGCATAAGTATTCTTGCATTAAAATATCATTCGCTTTTATAGTCATTTTTTATGAGTATCGTTCATATTGACGCATATTATTTTCAATTTTCGCAAAATGTTGCTCACGTTTTCAGCAGAGTTGAGCTCATTAATATTTGTTAGCAGTCCAGGCGAGCAGCAAAGCTGCCAGCGTGAAGGAGCTCTAACAGTCTGGTCATTGGCACAGATACCCACTGTATGTATGTGTGGCTGTGTGTGTCTGTGTGTGTGGGTGGGTGTGGCATGCAGCATGTCGGTTTACCCGGGGGGCTACACGGGGCATTATGAGAGAGCGCTCTGACGGAATTGTGCGAACATTGCAGAAGCATGGCATACTTACAGGCGCTGACGCTGTCACGCCGACATTGATGACTGCGTTGACAAGTTGCCCCAACGGCAGCAGCAGCGTCAAACTGGACCAACTGAGGCAACGTGGCGACAGTCTCCAGAGAAATGTGTCAAGCGTGGCAACTTGAGCTGCATAAGCAAGCAGTTTACGCGTGCTTGTCACAGTCGCAGGACGTTGGCTCAGGGCAGAGGAAGGTGTTACAACATTTGCCACCGATGTTAACTTTAAACTTGCTGCAACTATTTACAGATTTCTTGCACACAGTTCGCCCCTCTTCACTTCCTAAGCTACTTTATGCTTGTTTTGTTTTCTTTTTTTAGCGAGAAAACCTACAAGCTGAAAACTGGCAAAAGTTCAAGTTGAAGTTAAAGCGCTGACCGCCGCGAGCTGTGCGCTTACTTCTTTACTCGGTTTTTCAGATTCATTCTTATATTTGGCTTACATAAAGCATAAACCATTCAGTTGTATTCACTTTGTGGTATAACGATTTAGTTATAATGCTCTTACAATGGAAAGTGTGTCTGTTAATATCGGAGAGATTACGTTCTTTGTGAAGTTTATCATTTTGAAGTGAAAAGAAAGAAAACAACACATTGACTTAAAAAAATAAAAATTTCACATGTAAGGTCTATTAAAAAATAATTCATAAATATTTTTCATAATTTAATTAAAATTTAGTCTTTAATCTGTGTTTAATTCCATTTAAATATATTTATTCAATTCACATTTATTTTGTTTGAATGTTTTATTTATTCAAGAAATTTGAAGTTTGAAATAAAAAGTTGTTTCAAGATTTGAATGTAATAATATAAAATTATAATAAAAATTTCTGTTGCAATAGTTAAAATTTTTTTTAATAGAGATTTATTTTTAAAAACGTTCTGTTTTTACTAAATTTTCATTAAATTCACTTTAAATATGTGCTTCAAAATCCCATTTAAATTTTAAAAAAATTTTGTTTTGAAATATATTTAAAATTTTTTAATTTTTGGATTTTTTCGAAATTTTTTGAATTTTAGTCGAGCTGCCTTATGAATTCATCTAACCCATAGGGTGAGTGTAGCAGCATTTGTTCCATGGCGCGAGTTGAGCCAAAGACACGCCGGCTGCTGCCGCTGAAGTGAAAGACAAGCAAAAGATTATACCTGGCCCAGCCGCTGGGCATGCTTTGTAATGGCACAGGCAGCAGTTGAAGCTGATGAAGATGGAGTCGAAGTTGGAATGGGAGGCAGTATCAAAATACCGGTGAGAGCGCGAAAGCAACAACAGAAGGAGTAAGATACTGAGAGAAAGAGCGGCTAAGCTACAAAGAGGGCATGGGTTGAAGGAACATGCAGAAATAAATTGCATAAACGTTGATGCTGGCAACAAAATAAAAAGTAAACATGTTTAAAATGTTGTTATTCACACACATACAGTCACACTTACACACACTCACACTCACACTCACACTCACACACAACAGCAACAACAAGAACAAGTTCGCGCCTGCCTTGGCTGAGATTTGCTTTCTTTTTAGCTGATTTCTTTGTGCCATGTTCCAGTTGCTTTTGTAGATTGTGTGCAACATTGTTTGAGGTTCGCTTGCTTGGCTCTCCTGCCAGCTTTTCTTTGTATGTGTGTCTGTGTGTGTGTGTGTGTGCGTGTGTTCGTTGTCCGCTTTTCCGCTTTTCTTTCGTTTTTTGCGCATTCTCCTTTTTATGCTGTCACCTTTTTTGCTTTGGCGTGTTTTATTTACCTTGTTAACCTTTTCATGTTGACAAACTGTGCAACGCTGCTGCCCTGTACTTGTACGTTGCCTCTGTTTCTCTCTTTTTCTCCCTTTGTCTATCTCTGTATGTGTGCAAAAAAAAAAAAAAAAATGGCGATATGAAAAGTGGAAATCTGTGGAAATTTGTTTCAAGCCAAAGGCATTTGTTCCGCTGACTTACTAAAGCTTCAAATGTAGCCCTTGAAGCTGCATGAAGCCAACGATTTAAATGGCGCATGTAAAAACAGGTAACAATAGACCATCTTAGGGGTGATTCACCCCATACCCTATAGAGTTTTTTTTTTAAGTTACCGAAATCTTACATATGAATTGTGCCCTAGGCTTACTTCAACCACCTTTGCCTATGCAATTATTACTTTCCCTGAAAAATTTAACGTACAGCAAACTCTTTAATTTTTTTTATTTTCTTGAAACTTTTTTCAAATATAATTTACTACTTAAATTATATGAATGTTTTCGCTTGAAAAATGCTGAAAGCTAATTAATTTATTTTTCTTTTTAAATTAACTTAATAAGAACAAGTGTTTGTATATTATTGCATACCTTTTCTATTCCATTCATTCATTACTGCACTATTTCATAAATACCTGGATTCCAAGAGAGTTGTTATATTTACGACCATTATATCGTTATCATAATATTATAATAGAAGTGGATCTACAGTAAACATAAGTATACTTAATAGTATATAGCTTCTTTGCTTTGCTTTGTCTTATAATACAATATATAAGAAAAGTAATTGCAATCAAACGTATGTGGAATATATAAAAAGCCGAAAATCAAATCACTTTACAACAAAAGTCGAGGCGATATAACGAAATATATATACGGACTCATATACATAAGGTATAACGCGTATTAATATGAAAATTTAATATGCACTTTATAAAATTTCGGGAGGCTACAACAAGAGTTTTGCAAAAAAGCAAAAGGCGTTTACAAATTCATTTAAAATTCTTAATAAATTTTACCAAACACACACACACAAACAGAAGACAGAGAGCAAATTGAGTTGGCAGTTTGGTACACACTTATATTGCGTATACGCCATGTGTTCGCTGCGACTACACGCAAAATGAGAATAAGAAAGAAACAAGAAATATATACGAATGTATACAAAAAAAAAACGAGAAAATACAACAAAAATTAAATATAAAATGTTAAATTAAAAAACAAGATCAAAAGGATTTGTGTGCTACGCAATTTTTATTACATTTGTACAAGTACGCCACCGCAAGAGAGAAAGTAATCGAAGGAGAGCAAGTGAAAGAGCGATAGAGTGACAGAGAGAGAGAGAGAGAGCGAATCGGGGAGGAAAAGAGAGGGAGCAAGTGTGCAAGGCACAGGCTGCTAGTCACTTAGGGTAACATTTTTAATATGGTGCCGGGAGAATTTGCATTTCATATTTGCATGTTGAGAATGGCTCGAGTACTTTGTGTTCCGTGCTGTGCTCTGGGCTTGCTGTTCGCTGCTCTGTGCTCGTCCAGCACAAACCGGATTGCCACAAGGACAGTATTAACATGCAAGGCAGATTAAGGATAACTGCAGAAGGCATACACAAAAACCAATAATGCGAATATTAGACTCGGATGATGATGACGATGACGATGACGATGACGATGGCGATGACGATGACGACGACGATGGTGATGGCAATGACAATGATGCTGCCACACACTCTATTTTTGCTTTGACTGTTGCCATTTTACCACACACAGACACAGACAAACACACACTCATATATATATACATGCAACACGCAACAGTCGGAAAAATTTGTGTTATCCTGTGCATTGTTTCTTTCGAATTGACCGCACAGAAATTGCTCCTCATCCGTTTGCCATGAACAGCAACAACAACTAGAACATTACCACACATATACAAACACGCTCACATGGAAGCACTAGCAAACATGAGCTGCATGTTGATGCCACAAACACAATAGTTGCAGCTAGTGGTGCCCTCCTTCCCGCTACATCGAGCTGATGATATGCCCCGGCGCACTTTGTCTAAGCCAAAAACGTGCTGCAGTCTCTTGCAATCAACTTTAATAACATCACAGAATGTCAATAAATCCACAAAATGGTTGGCCTTCTCATCCTCCCAACCTGCCCTATTCCTCCATCCCCACCTCAGTGCTGCCTGTTGTTGTGGCTTTTGGACAGCGTCTACCAATCCTTTTGATGACGTTGAGTGCTCTCTCTCTTTCCCTCTCTGCAACGGTAGCAGGATGTCCAGCAAGAGTATCATTAACAAAAGGAACTGCGTGCTGCAGCTGACCGAACAGCAGGTTGCCTTTTTCACTACCACAACCCCTTGAACTCTCTCCTCTCTCTATCACTGTCTTTGTCTCTCACTTTGCCATATTTTGTGCAATTTGAGCTGCTTAGTTGCTGGCCAGGACTGTGATCCTGTGTGTGTGTGTGTGTGCCATAGCCTTTATTGCTCTAGTATTTTATTTTCCGTGCAGCTTTTGCAATTGATGAGCATGAAAACTTTTCAAAAACTTAACACCCCTTCTAAATTATAGTTGTGCACAGTTTAATAGCCACTTTTAAACGTTATACTGGCAGAATTTTTAATTCTGAATTATCCCTTAGGCAGAACATTTGAACAAATAGTTTATACACTCTATAGTTACTTACATTTTTCTTTTTAGTTTATGCAATTTTAAAGCAATTATTTTCTTTGTTATAATCCCTTAATGGATGCATTAATCAATGTATTATTGAAATTGAAATTGAATGATTTTAAACGCTGTTACTATTTATTAAATCAGCACAGCAATCAAAAACACTCACACGCACTAGTTGAATGTGTTAACTAATACAATGCATTTGGTCATAAATACTGTTAAATCGGTTTTAACAGTTATTCACACTATTGACACACGACGCGGCCCTTAGCGTATTTATTATCAAATCCTGTGACCCAGACCCTACCCTGCCTAGAGATCTCTCACTCCCACAACAATAGCGACAAAATGGTTTATGATTATCGTTAAAGAGGTAATTTATAGCATGCACAAATTTATGCAATATATGAATAATATTTAATATACAAACACTCGAGTGCACTCTAATAATAATTCGATGTTTAAACGGTAATCGAATGCCCTCTAAAAATTTAAAAATTATCAATTCAAATTCTGGATAATCAAAATTATATTTTACCAGAGTGATTAATCAGCTATACAGATCGAACTAATTCACTGTTCGCCATTGTCGCTAATTTCCGATTATTTCTATTCTCACACTCCACTTATCTATTCGCTCTTATAATGCTCAGATAGGGTTCTCTCTTGACTAAAATAGAGGCGTGCTCTACTGTTTCTCATTCCTAATCATTCCTACTTGTATAAAATTTATATTTATTCATATGCATATATGTATTTACATACATAATCAAAGTTCTCTATGAAGAATTCAATTGGCTATGTGCGTTCATCCTACACAAAAATTCCAACCTTCTACATAGCTCGTAAACTATTTATTTAGATTTTAGATTTCAGTTTTGTTTAAACAGCGAAATAAAGATTTCTAATTTACTAGAAGAAAAGAAAATATTTATTTTCTATAATAAACATATTTTAATTAAAGTTTTCATTTAAATGATTGAATTATATTTATTCAAATAAAATAGGATTGTAAAAACTCTCAAAAATATTGTGAATAAAAATGAATCTTTTCAAACTTATTCAAATATATTACAATTTGAAATTTTTGTAATAATACTTTTAAATATCTTAATAAAATATGCTTGAAGCAATAACAAAGATTTACTGCAACCAAATAAAAACAAAAAAAAAAAAACATTTTCGAATTTATCATATATTTCTGCTGGCAAATTTTTGGTTTAGAGTCCACATCCTACATCTGTTAAATGATTGCAATGACTTTTGTCTTTGTCCTTTCTCCCACTCACTCTTTATACAACTCTCTACCTCTCTCTCTCTCTTTCTCTCCCTCTGATTCTCTCTTGCCCTTTACAACTGTGAGATGAC
The DNA here is from genome assembly GCA_037040025.1 of Sphaerogastrella javana. NCBI lineage: Eukaryota > Metazoa > Arthropoda > Insecta > Diptera > Drosophilidae > Sphaerogastrella > Sphaerogastrella javana. Next base: position 15,011 of record JBANCZ010000873.1, on the reverse strand, counting down.
AGTCAAATATTTGTTTAATGCAACAAAAGGCAACCGGAATGTTGCACAGATTCCATTGCACTCGCACTCCTTCCGTTCGGCAGGAGTCGCCTCAAGTGCCAAGGTGTGTGCAATTTATCATGTTTTTATGTGAATGAGTGTGAGCCTGTGAATGAGCATGTGCGAATGTGTGTGTGAGTGTTCGAGTGTGTGAATCTGCATTTACATCCGTATTCCATGCAGTGTGTCCTCTTGGCTGCCAGGAGTTTTGTGGGCAAAATCGTGCTGGCATTTTTTTCTGCCCATTTGTTGATCAAATTTACAGATTTTCTATGCTGCACGAGGGTGCGGTGGGCATGGGAGGGTGTAGCAACAATTAATCTGCCGCATAATGCAATTGTATACAGAGATATACATATACATATATGCATAATGTGCCCCGCATGCTCAGGCAAATCTCGGCAAGCTATAATTTTTATGCGCTCATTTATAATATTAAACCTTTATGTGTGTGTGCGAATGTGTGTGTATGTGTGTGTGTGCAGCGATAATAAATTTATTGCAATGCCACTAAATATTTTATTATTGCTAAATATGCAACAATGCAACATGGCTGTGGCACATATAAAACAATCGCATCGCATGCAACACGACTGAATGCGCAATGCGTGAATTTATGCCAGGGCAGGGAATGGGACCAGGTAAGGGTTGGCCAGGTGCAGGGTTGGGGAAGGGTTGGCGCATGATATGGCATGTCCTGGCATAACCTGCGCTTGCTGACAATGCGTATAAATTATGAATGCGATATGCACTCAGTCGCACACTCACATACACTCACATGCACTCAGATAAACCCACTCGGACTCTGGCTACACTGTGATTTAACGGGGGGAGGAGCGTAAATGCATCAAATGAATAAGCACGTCCATGTGGGTAAGGATGGGGGTCAGTGTTGCCACGGATGTGTGGCAGGAATTGTGTATGTATTTTCAGGCAATAAATGTAATTTTCGTTAATTTAAAAAACAAACGCAAAAGTCAAACTAAAGTCAACGATAGTTAAATGAAATTCTCATTTATTTGCAATGTTGTTCGCATTGCAATTAATTAATACAAACACCATAAGTAAATGTTTTAACAAATGACAAGTTAATAATAAAACGACTCAACTGTATTTAAATAATATACCAGAAAACTGTAAATAAATTAATAAATTGCATGAAAAAATTAACTTAAAATAAATAAACCAAATGTGACATACGTTAAAATTAGAAGAGCAACGATTTCGTCAGAATTTTAATCTGAAAATATTAATAAATATAAGTAATACAATGAAGGAAAAAAATAATCATTTCATTCCTTAAAGTATTGATCTGTATAAAAAATTATCAATTTAAAATTAGCATAAAATTTTCAGCGTTGCATTAAATATTCCAATCAACAGTATTCGCTACTCGCTTATAATCGATATATATATATTAGAATGTAGATTTAAATTAATTAATTTATATATATAAAAAACAATAAAATTATAAATAAATTTTTCTTTTAAATGTCATTAAAAATTGCAGCTAAGCCGAGAAAATTTGGGCAAAAAAACTCGCATTTAAGTATTCTAAATAAGGGTGCCGTAAAGAGTCTATAAAAAGTATCTTTATCTCTATACATTATGCATGCTTCAGATACACATACACACAAATATAAATACATTGTGAATGCTGTTGCATTTATCTAATTTTCATAAATTTACAACATTAACTGCTATCAAATGGCATGCGATTGCAAGGGATTGCATGAGCGTCCGACCGAGGGGGCACCAGAAAATCTCAGCGAAAATTGCACACAATTTGCAAATCAATTGTTGTTGTTGCATTTGTTGTTGTTTTTATTGTTGTTTTTGTTGTTGTGGTGAAAGTGCGTGCACAAAAACGATTAAAAATTTTAAATTTACACGCAATTGTGCAGTCAACTGCGGCAGTTTGAGGCACTTTTAGGCAGAGGGTACCGGCAGAGGGTGCTCTGGAGCTGTGACCAAGCGGAAGCCTCGTTTATGATTTGGAACTAATTGCAACTTCGCTGTGCGACCAGTAAATACAGTTGTAAAAAGAGCAGAGGCGTGCACAAGAGGGGTGTTGCAGTGAACCCTACGACAGTCGATAGAATGGAATTGCTGCCAGGGAGCACTGCAGCATTTTTGGGGCGTGGGACTGGGGATTGGTCTGCGGAAGCAGTTCGGGTAATTACAATTGCATTGCGGTTAACGGGCGAGGCACACGCTAAATCACTCAATGGGGGCGACTCTGGTCTGGGACCGTTGCATAATGCAGCTGCCGCTGCAGCCACTGCCTGAAGCAAGGCGTGCATTGTGGCAAGGTGCAGAGGTAGAGCAACATCTCTTCTTTCCTCATCCTCTGTAGCTGTTTCTCTCTGGTCAGGTAACCCGCAGCTGCCAAGAAGGCAAAGCAGCCTATAGGCTCTTGAGCAAACGCATAAATCAAAATGCGCAAATATCCTGGTGGTGGCAACGACTTAGACACAAAGGTATGTGATTCAGCGCGAGGCTGGACGAGGGGGCGTGGCCAATGCTATTGCTTCAGCTGCAACTTTGGAGCAGCATTTGGCATTGGCATTATGGAAATTGTGTTGACTTACACAAATGAGCAAATGCCGAGAATACTGCCCAGTGCCCAGGATAATATGCAATTCCATATAAATATTTACGCGATTTGGGCCCAAATTAATGGCGTTTTGTCAGAGGCGTTTGGCAAAGGGGAGAAACCAACAATTTAACTATTGTTTAATAAGCTTTGGCTCAATGGAAGAGAAATATAGTCAAAAAATCTGTAGTTGCTCGGTAGAGCAGGTCTGTATAAACACTTAGATCTTGCAAATTCTAAGAGCTATAGTATTCATGTTTGGCATGAACATTCCTATTTTAAGAGCAGATCGAAATGGTTCCACATTTTTGATACCTCTCAACACGCTCTCACAATAGGATCTTCTCTTTCTCATTACATCACTCTCTATTATCTTTTATCATTATGATTCTAAAAGATAGTACCTAGCATAACATGTAGTCACAGTTAGTTGGAGCAATGATTAATAAATATTCCTTTTTAAACACAAAATTCAAAATTCAAAATTAATTTCATATTTAAAGTGCATAATGAATTGAAAAATATTCATCTTGCGTCCTGCTTTAAGTTTAAGCTCATAGAAAATGTGCCTATATATACTATTATATACAATTACTCATTTAGATTCATAAAGATTCATTATGAATTCAAATACAATTTGAATATTATTATATTATATCAATTTTAAAAGAGCACCTTGAAAAAAGAAGCGACAATAAATGAAAATGAACCACAATTAAACTAGACCATAAATTATGCTATTAAAATATTTTAGTACACTGAAATTATCGCATTTTTCATTCAATCTGACTAATCGCTCGACGTATTAGGTCAGCGGTAAGTTTTCACAAATTGCTGCTAAATTGTTATGTAGCTAATCATAGCAACATTTGTTATTGTTTTTTGAGTGAAAGATTTGCGCATTTTACGCAATTTATATTTTTTATTCTTAATAGCCAGAAACAAATCTCTATCATTTTCTGACTGGTCTTCTATTCCCTTTATTTCAGATACAGGGTATCGTTAGGCTGTTATACCTTTCTTTTCTTATACTTTAACTCCTCATTCGTGTATTCATATCTACAGGTTAACTCTAGCTCGAATTTCTTCTGAATCTAATGTTTGGCATAGACTGCTTGCGTTTTCCACAGCAACAGGGTATTTTTAGTACTAAATATATATTTCTCCAGCCTGTTTATTAAATAATTGAATATGTATACGAAATTCAAATTAATTTATGCAAAAACACAACGAAAAAAACAACAATAAAAACAACGAAATGGCGTACGCTTAAGCATAATTAATATTCCTCCTTATTTTATCGAATTTTGGCTCATTGCACATTCACAAAATTAAATAATTAAATCAGATTAAATTTCGCTCTGACTGCCTAAAGAGGAAAAGCAAGAGAGGGAGAAAGAGCAAGCGAGATAGTAAAAACAAATTAACAAATTGTCCACTCAATCAAAGAGAATCAGTTTATAATATACTACAAAAAAATTAAAAACATTTAGTCGAACTCAAATTGTTAAACCTAGTGAAAAAAACGCATTAAGAATTCAATTAATTTATTTAAAAAATTGCAAACCAAAAAGTACATTAATTTTAACGAAAGCTTTAAAGAAACTGTTTTAATAATTGTGTTTTTTTTTTAATGATTCAAAAATGATTTGAAATTTAAAATATTTTTATCAATTTTATTTTAAGTTGAGTAAATAATTTGGAATTGTTAATTTCATGTTTTCAGTCTATCAAAATTGTTCAAATAAATTCAAACACGGAAGTTTTGTGTGGGTGTCCTGAAAAACTTTCATCAAAACAGACAGAACAAAAGAATTGACAGATTCAGATTCGGTGTGCATATTGGTGTTGTTTTTAGAGATTTGCTCTTTATATGCATTTCGAGTTCATTTTAAGCTCTATGCTCTTTTTCTACTAAAGGGTATATTAGCTGCAAATATGGTAGATTTATGTGATAATAAAATGTGATATAATTTATAGATTTTTTTTAAATATAGCAACAACATAGGGCTTAGCTATCAGTACAATACCAAAAACTAGGGAAAGCACATTTTTAAAGATTTAATTAAATCAAGTATATCTGTTAAGTAACTGAGTTTAGGAACTTTTTATTTCAGTCATGTGTGACTGTTCGCGCGTATTTTTGTTCCTTTTGCTTTTTCAGATTATTTTTTTATTTTGCCAGACGGCAAATCCAAACACAGACAGGCAGCCAGCCACAGACGGGCCATTCGCCTACACAAATAAACAAATCTCGTCAAGTGCAGGAATCACACACATCCACACACCCACAGACCAACACACCCACACACACACATACACACCCACACTCACACGCATGCACAAACATACAATATTTGGCGGATAGCCGGCAAAATGTGTTTGCGTTTGTCACTTGTGGCGCTCTGCGGTTCTCTCTATCTCTATCTCTCTCATTTTTTTCTATCTCTTTCTCTCAACATCTCTTTCTCTCAACATTTTTCTCTCTCTCTCTCTTCCTCTCGCTGTTTGTGCGTATGTGTGAATCTGGCTTAGAGTGCGTCAACATTTTGGACAACAATCTTCCCATTTCCCTCTCTCTATCTTCTACTCATTCTCACCGCTTATCACACATACTATCTCTATCTCTCACGCATACTCATTCTCTTTCTGTCGCACATTTATCCAGTTGTTGCCACTCGATCCACGCAATTAATTTCTGTATCACAGCATCAACTGAAGTGGCTCAGGTGCTGCCAGAGCCCCTGCCCGGAAGGGTTGCCTCTGCCGACGACCATCAACTCTCGACTCTCTACAAGCAGCATTAAAAATGAAACCAAAACAAACAGCAAACATCAAAAGCTTCTAAAAAAAAAAAAAACAAAAAACAAAAAACAAAAAAATAGAAATAAAATAAAGCTCAGAAGAAATGAGTAAAAGAAAAATGTACAAAATGGACAGCCCGGCAATATCCGGTGCTCGGTGCTCGGTGCTGAGGTTGAGTTAGTGAAAACCCTACTAAAACATTCAGCTAGCGGCACATGGTGGCTATGGCTCTCTGATTTTTAAGCCGTCTGTGGTGCGACCGCCACATAAGTGGTAAGTGGTAAATGGTAAGAGGAATAAGGTAAGAGGTGAGTGGTAAATCGTGTATGGTAAGTTGTGAGTGGTAGCTGCTATGGATGCATGTGAATGGCAGATGCTATGATACATATGGAAATCTGTATTGTAGTATGAGAAATACATAAAAATTAGTTATGCTTTTTGAAGTCTATATTTTTGAGACTAAAATATTTGAAGTCTAAAATATATAGCCATAACATTTTCGAAACATTTTTTCCCCATTACGATTTAGGAGATCCCAACTTGTTATATTGTCTATATAGGAATATCAAACAATCATTTGATCGGTATAATTTATCGATTGATAAACTATACGCATTTTTGTGTAATTTCAGCTTAAGAAGAGTCAACTAAGTCGCTGGACAGTCTATAAAATTAGTCATTAGATCTAATTTACATTTTAACGTTTGCAACAAAATTAACTCTGCAATCTCATAAAATACATTATGGACATAGCGAATGGTGTGAGGCGACAGATAGTCAACTAAGAATTGAGAATTTCAATAAATAGTATATTTGAAAATAATTGCTGAACATATTCTAAGTAATTCAATAAAATTATTAATTTAAATATAATTATTAATTTTTGATAAAAATTAAAAATAATTCCATTTAAATTGTATTTTATATAATCGAATTTAAACGCGGAAACTTTTCTACTTCTTAAACTTTTTAACATTCGCTTAAGTTTTAGAATATATAATTTGCTTATATTCATTCTTTCGAATTACCGGTTAGACGTGCTAGATATTTTATCAGATAGAGCGTGCAATACACTCGGAAACGACTAGAAAATTACGGGAAATACTACCGGTATTTTATAGTCTTAGACCCAGAAAAGAAGCCCCAAAGTTTTATCCAACCTATAATAAAAAACATTTTGTTTTCAGATTTGTTGTAGGATTTAAAAGCAACAACTTGGTGCATGGTTAGAGGCAGATGTCGAAACTAACACAAACTGAGAACATAACAACAAATGCAACAATAACAACAAAATCAACTACAATAACAAAAGAACAACTGATGTTTTCGCGCTCGGAGATTTACGAGCAACATTGCATTTTGGGTAAAAATGTAAACGCACTTGAGTCCGAGTGTATGTGTGTGAGTGTGTGTGTATGTATGTGCATATGTTGTATGTACGTATGTGTGTATGTTTATCTTGCCTGGCCACAAACCGGCAGACCGTATGGTAGGCCTTTGGCATATAAGAGCCGGCACAGGGCAACAAAAATGCGGGCAGCCGCTTCAAAAACTGCAAATAAAAGAGCCGAATGCGCTTTATGTTGCCGCTAACACACACACAGACACACTCACACCAATACACTCACACACTGACACACTCATTTCTACAGAGTGTAGAGTATAGGGTCTGCCACTATTTGGGCATGAGGCGAAAGTTTAAAGCATTTAAGCAACTCGTTTAATATGCCATTAAAAACATTTAATTTTTGCTTGAGGGAAACAATGCTGGTTGCACAGCTACACACACATATATATATATATATATATATATAAATATACATATATATAAATATATATATACACTCACAGAAAATAAAAGAATAGCGGGCAAAGGCAGCGGCAAAAAAGTTGTATGTTCCACGAGCCACGGCATTGGGCAACATTAAAAACTTCCGTTTCCGGACACACAAACACGCACACATATACACACGCACTCACACACACATAGACACACACATATATAGAAAAGAAATGCAACCGGAAATGCCAGAAAGTTCAAACAAGCAACACAGGAAAACCGCCAAGCAAACACTAACAACATTAAAGAACCGAGTTCCTTTAGCTCTTCACTCAACCCCACCGCACCCCAGGGTCCCCTCCTGATGCCACGTTGCACTCTGCACTCTCATTACCAAAAATTGCAATAAATTTTTAGTGCAGAAAATTATTTGAAGTGCCCGCCAAACACACATAAAAACGTCCATGCTGAAATTTACGAGAAAGCATTGGCAAAAAGGAAAATTTACAAAAAAAAAAACACAAAAAAATTAAAGAAACGTTTAACTTTTTTCTCCAAGCCAAAGACACAAAAGGGAAACGAAACAGTAAGAGCAAGAGAGTGAAAGATGAAGAGAAAGGGAGAGAAAGCGATAAAGCAAAAGGCTAGATAGCGCGTCGTTTGTCTCACCATCTACTGATTGGAAAAACTCACCAAGAAACAGGGCAACAAAACGGCTTTAATTGCTTTTGCTCAATGCCCAAATCGTTTTTTCTTATTCATTTTTGCAAATTCTTTTTTCTTTTGTTTTTTTTTTTTGTGGGCATTTCGGGCCGTAAAATGGCTTCCGACATAGATGAGTTATGGCCAAAAGCGACTAAATTGAATTTCAAGGTTCGAACAGTTGCCATGCAGCTGCAAATCGCAGGTTTATAGCTCTTTAATGGATTCTTAAAGCATTTATACATGTAATTTAACTATACTTGGGTTTGGTATATAGTTTATACTTGTTATACTGTAGCTTGAATACCTATAGAGCATGTTTACAGCGGAAACAATAAGAAGTTTATTGAAACCATATCAAAATATAAAAGTATACTCTCGAAACTACTTTTTCAATAAAGAAAAAAAAAACGCATAATAGTAGCTATCTTTTTTTTGGAGATCGAAAAATATTTTTAAAAAACATCACACATTTTGATCTCTAAAAAAAATACATATAATCAAAATAAAAATGTCACCATACCATTTAAACAATTGAAATTAAATAAACAAAACTTAAAGTTCCAATAATTTCATAAAGTATATTTATAAATTCTCGTTGGTTTTTTCGTTTTTGCATTGAAAACATTTAAAGTTGTAAGAGAAATTGTTTTCAAAAGAAGAGAACAAATACATATATCATTAATGCTCAATGAACAATGAACTACTTGTGAAAGAGGCAATTGGCATACTTATGCATACTTTATGTTCTATAGAATTCTATTGATTCGTACGTGGAAATGTGAAAAATTTCAAAAAAAAAAAAAAAAAAAAAAGAATGGAAAATGCATCAAGTTTTAAAAAGTTAATTGCACTGCTCAACGCCCAAGAACAATAAACAAATATACACACACACAACGGCCATACACACACAATAGTGTGTGTGCGAGTGTGTATGAGTATGTGAGTGTATGAGTGTTTGGGTGTAGCTGCTTTACTCTCAAAGCGAAGCACCCACATGAATATCCTTTGTACTTATTTTGCCACGGCTCATGACCAACAATTTGCTGCAATGATTTATTAATGATGCTTATTATTATTGCTTAATTGCAGATATTTTCACATACACACATACTCTTACGCATTATGTGTATCTGTGTGTGTCTGTGTGTGTGGATTTAATTAGCGTTTAATGAAAGCAGCTCACATTTCATCGCTGTCAGCCTGGATTTGCCATGGAATTAAGCCAAAACGCAGCAAATTATGGCTCTGGCAGCTGCACGTATTCGAATCTCTGGCTCTGTTGCTATAATTAAATTTAAATAAATATAACAGATATGCGAAAATTTAGTCAACATCATGTGTACATATATAATTGCACACGTATATAATTGCATTCTTTATACTCGTTTTCGTATTTTTTGCTTTTGTTTTTATGACATACACAAGATTTGAGGTTTCGCGGTTTCACTGCATTGCATTTCATCTCATTTTGTAGCTTTGTTTTTCGTTTTGTTTCGTTTGTTGCCATTTAATTGTTATGAAATTTTAATTAATTCGATTAAGTCGCAAAAATGCACGCGAAATGGCAAAAACCTATGTTAATTCTTGAACATTTTTTTGCGCATTTTATTTTTTATATTTATATATAATTCGTTTTCATTGCGTTTCGAAGTGATTTCTCACAAAAACAATTTCAATTCATTTCGCTCTGTGAGCCCATGGATTTAAATACTTAATTTAACATTTGCAATACGTTTAATTAGTGCACTGGAATTTAATTTCAAGCATTTACAAATGCAATTAATGATTTCATTATTACTCCGCTCATATCGGGGGGCAAGAGTTATATCTGGTTTCGATTTCAAATGAATGACTACGTGATGAGAAATATTAAAAATCTATATTCACAAAAGATATTGCAGCAACAGGATAAGTTACAAAAGTTACAGAATAGAAACACTGTTATGTTATTAAATTGAAATTGCATTAATTCAAATTACAGAATATTTGCAAATAGTGTCGGACACATGTGATGCAAGGTAAATGAATCAAGTTACATAAAATAAACGTGAAGTTTCCTAACATAAATAAATACAACAGATATACTCTTAAGTAACAGAGCACCATTAACAGCACAGAAACTCTGCTAAGTAACGAATGAGAAAATGTTCTCAAATTGAATATTAACACAGTTAACAGAAATGAAACACTGCGTAACAGATACAAGCTAACCAGAACAGTTAACAGACTCATGTTAAGTAACAGAAACACACAAAACAAGCTAACAGAAATATTCAATGTTGCAAGAAATGTTGAACTACATTAACAAAAGCTTTGACTAACCTAAGTTTAAACTAATAACAACAACATTTGGCATTGCCAGATCGGTTTTAATGGAAATTTTGATCAGAGAATCTAAACTCATAAAATGTAATGGAAAGTTAATTAAAGTTATTAAAGAAGAAATTTATATGCGTTCAATTTTCCTTAACTTAATTCAATAAAAAGAAATTCTTCTTTATGTACATATGTACATAAAATGTCTAGTTATTTAGAGTGCGCTAAGTTTTAAAATTCGCCACTTCATTTTTGAGTACATATTAAAGCTGATTTCATAATCGACGAGCAACATAACATAAATCCAAATAAATTAAATTTTGCTACATTGGACGAGCTCTCCCCTGGCCGAAAGAAGTATTCTTTGAGCGCGGATCAGTGGCGTTAATCAGCCCACTCAAACTAGCGAACCCTCGACCACCTTCATGCTGGAGCACACACACAGTTTACGGCCATTGTTGGCGCATTGTCTCGCTTGATTATGCCCAACAGATTTTGATTCTGTAGCTCGTTTTTTATATGGCTCGAGAGCCTGTGACGCGCAGACACATAAATTGTAAAAGCGACCGACTCGCCGACTGGGGACTGCAGTCCTGAATACGCATACAATTTACATTTAACACTCGGAGAACAATGCATCCAGCGCTACCCCATCAAAACTCAAACTTCTCAACTCGGACCCCAAACTTTGAAGCCATTGCTAAGGCTTGAGTTGAATAGGATTACGTGCCCGTATGCCTAGCCCTAGCTCGTAGTTTGGATAATGTTGTTGCGTTTGAATGTCATTAATTAAACAACTATATAACCATAACCATAACCATAACCATAACCATAACCATTACCTTTTCACAGAATTTTATTGAGAATCGTCCCATGTTTTCCATGAATTTAAAAAATTAGGTTTATTTAAACTTAAAAAATTAGTTTTTTTAAATTCAAGTTAAATAATCTAAGCTCCTTTCATACTTTAATAATAATAATAATAATAATACAATAAATGTCAAAATTAAATTAAAATTTATTGACTATAAAAATCTTCTGATTATACTTTATAATTGCTACAAATATAAATACAATATATTTATTAGAAAATTGCATTTGAGCCTATACATTTTTTTACCTATCTGAATTTTTAATGGAATATTTTAATCACTATTGAATTTTTCGTATTATAGAGTGTGCATTTTTTTTCAAATTTTGCTTTTTTTAAGGCATTCAAATTACATAAAAAGTGCTTACTTAATTTGTGCAGTGTATGCTGGTGATTTATCAGCTTGTCGAAGCTCATTTAGCACAGATTGTAGCTAAAAATAGCAACACAAATCGAGTGGACATTGAAGCAAGAGCAAATGAGTAGCAAAACTTGAACTAGACACAAAAGTAAATACAGCCAAAATAAAAGAGAAAATGCCATACTCTACATATATATACATATATGTGAAACCGTGTGTGTGTGTGTGCGTTAACCAACCCCAATAATTTAAGCCCAATTTATGGCATTAAGCTAAAGATACGTAGCTGACCAGAGAAAGAGAGTAAGGGAGGAGAAACAGAGAGAGAGAGAGAGGGCGAGAGACGACACAATGGCCTACGCTTCATGCTACTCTAATGCCTTTCACACAATCACCGCCTAACCTCACTTTCTCTTTCTCTCTCTCAATCTCTGTCTTGCTCTCTCTCTCTCTTTCTCTGTCTCTCATCGGTAAATGGTCAATGGCCCAGACAAAAACTCCAGGCAAATGTTTTGTTTAGCTTAGCATTTTTTTCTCTTGTTGTTTTTGTCTCCTTCTAATCCTTACAATAGACACACTCACACACACTCACATTCACACACATTCACATTCACACACACTCACACTCGCACACAGACAGAGATCAAGACTCTCAGCATTCATTTGGCATAAATCAAATACCTTATACTGACTGTCTGTACGTCTGCATGACCCTGTGTGTGTGTGTGTATGTGTGTGTGTTTTTTTTTTTTTTTTTTTGTTTTGTGCCTTTTGCTGGTTGCGTGGTGTTAATTAGTATTTAATCTATGAACCATAAATAAATCCCTTTTCTGGCAAGGACACTCAATTTCCTTTTGCGGCTTTTCATGCTGCTTTTCTTTTGCTTAATAAATTGCCAATTGTGTGTCATAGAACTTAAGTCAACTAATTGCAACATTTACTCTGTGTCTAAGTCTAAATGAGTGTATGTGTGAGTGTGTAAAAGCTCTGCCATCCCAGCAGGAAACACTTCCCCACGAATGAAAGCAATTACATCACTATGATGTCAAGAGCTTACTGTAATATTTCCACGGATTTTCTTCACTTTTTGGGGTCACAATAAGAAAATTAGAAAAATGAAAATAAAATTTTAATTTAATTTTATTTTTAGATTTAATTTTAATTGAAATAATTTTAAGTTTTATACCATATGACCTATAAAATCGTATTTATTTTTACATGATTTCAATTGATTGATTGATTTAAATAGATTTCAATTGAAATATTTTAAAATGATTTATTTTATTTGAATTGAACTTTATCTGCTGCACTTGTCATCTGATCAATCATAAGTGGAATGCACTCAATTCACCCCCTCTTTCACCCTCTCTGTCACTCTCTCTCTCTCTCTATTAGTCCCACTGGGTATTACAGCTGCACGTAAGAGTATTTATAAATGTGTGTGTGTGTGTGTGTGTGTATTTGTCTTTTTCGACGGTGTTAAAAGTGTCAATAAAACACATTAATTGATTGCACGCTAAGCTATAGCCAAACACTTTGTCCTCTCCCCCTGAACCCCCTTTAAACCAGAGGCCTTTAGTGGCGCCCATGTTAAAGTATTTGTGCTGTGCTGGCGCCATCTGTTGACGAGTGGCGGCGGCTGCTGCCACTAAAACTAATGCGTACATTTGCATTGCAAATTGCGCATTTTAAAGAGAGCGACAATTACAATGACAACGCCAAAGCACTCTCTATCTCCCCCCACTCACTCTCTCCCTCACTCACTCTCTCCCACTTTCTCCCCCACTTTCCCTCTCCTAGTCTCTCTTGTTTGCGACCCTAAGCACTGTCTTTCAAAGCAATTAGCGATTAGCGCGTAAAACTTTTAAGCGTCAACTTTCCCACACACTCACATACACACACACTCACATACACACACACACACACATATATACTGACACTCGCACTCACACTCACACATTGAGCGACTGTTAACAGGGTGTCAGACTGTGAGTGTGTGCCTTGTTGACAACTGCACATTAGTTTGATTTGGAATGCAACTTTCTTTTTATTTGCATTCTGTTGCCACAATTTGCGATTCGCAATTCGCAATTCGCAATTTGTTCATTTGCAATTTGCAATTTTGCAATTTGTTCATCTCTCATTGATTTTTCGACTCATCTGATTTTCTCAGTGAACATTTTAAATGCATTCGCAATTTTCTGACTTGACTCTTTTAATTGTGTGGGTGTTTCACTTTTACGTGTGTGTGTGTGTGTGTGTGTGTGTGTACATTAAAACTGCGGTGCATTGATGCATTTTTAATTCAAATTAAAAATCGCTCTGGTGTGTGAACATTTTGTGACCAAGTTGTGTAGTAGTAAATGCCGCAAACAAGCATGTAGTGGGTGGCAACCCTGCACTGCAAATTGGGAGATTAAAGATATTTAAAATATGTATATCCTTATGTGTACCATATATTCTCTTGTACAATAAGATACTATTCAATTACCGATCTCTCGGTATAATAATGACTCTATCTCGATATGTCGAAATCTGTATCGTTTTTATCGATATCGCTCTCTGTATGGCTTCTTCTCTCTCTCCCTTTTTAGACCCTGTGTTTAAAAACACAAAAAGGGTCTATTAACTTTTTGCAAAGTCGATTTGTGTGTAACAGGCGTTCTGCTTTGAAACATAAGTGCACATTTGTATCTTTCACTGTTTGACGTAAACTTTGGATACCTGCCCCCATTCCCCCCACTGGTGGATCCCCAAACACTAAAAATTTAGATAACAGGAGCAATTTTAAAGATAGAAAGCCATATATGCACATTCACATTATTCATCTACTGTCATTTCTACATTTTGGATACCTAGCCCCAAAATGAAAAATTGCCATATCACGCTCGATTTTGGAGCTAGAACGTTGCGCTTTGGCACATATGTGCTGAATTTCGTTGTGCTCCTTCTCTTTAAATCAAATTTTAGATGCCTATCCCCAAACCCCCACTGGTGGATACCCTGAAACTTAAAATCACTTAAAAATCGCAATTTTGAAGCTAGAATCCTAGCAACGCTGAATATTTGATATTTTTGTAAATCATAACCGATTTCGACGCGTTCTTATTGGAGCCGAATAATATTTAACTAAAATTCAATTAATCCTATGAGCGCATATAATTCCCTTAGGAGCTATAAATCGAGATTTAAGTATAACAGAATTGTGAGCTTTGCTATATCCATGTTTTTATAAATTTGCAAAATCAGTTTTATTTTGACTGTTAGAACGAGTTGACTTCTTTTTTTCCGTAGCTAAAGTAAAAATGTTGATCAAAATACTTCAATTATATTATATTTTTCAATATATTATTAATGCAGTTCCGATAATGCTACCTGCGGATAAACAATTTCTTGCAAATTTTACATACTGTGATGCATACGAAAACATATTTGATGTTATATGTCCCAACGAAAATTACACTAATAATATTAATAACAGTTTTGAATCGTGTGTCATAACTTATTGGTTTTCGTTCTTACACAACACTTTATTTCG
>JBANCZ010000872.1:0-27569 GCA_037040025.1 Sphaerogastrella javana | reverse complement strand
CCAGTGAGAAGGAAAAACAACAGCAACAACAACAATAGACAGAGAGAGAGAGAGGGAGAAAGAGGGAGAGAGAGAGAGAGAGAGAGTCAAACAGGAAAAAAAAAGAAAAATCACAAATGTTGGCACAGAGACCGAAAAATAAAACAATAAGAGGTAAATATTAATTACGTAAATGGTACGAAATTTTCTTCCATGGGGTAGAAGGTGCTGAGTGGAAGCAGCAGGCATAATGCATTAAAAGTTGAATGAGAGAGGGAGAGAAAAACAAAGGGAAAGAGAGGAGAGTAAGTGCTATGGGCAGATGAAAGCCAGTTCAAGTGAATGGACGTAGTCAGGCCAAGAGCAACTAGTTGTTATATTATATGAGCGTACTCTAGAACCATTCCGAATGATTAAAACAATCAGAACAGTCGGACCCCATCGACAATGTATTAAACATAAAATGTAATGTGTATTTTGATTAGTTTTCAATTTCTTACATATTACACAAGCAGTAAACATTTACATAGAAATACCTCACATGTATTTAGACTGCAAAAACATATTTGTAGGTCTTCATTTCTGCATGCCCATTACCCACATCATCAAGGGGTATTTGTCCGTTTAATAGTGATTACAATTATAGTAAATGAGTTGACTATATATATATATATATAAATGAGCAGCAGTACTTTTAGTTCATACTTATACATAAGTAAGCACTTAGCAAATATGACTTACTTTTCATGTGCAAGCACACTCCACTACAGCATAACTGTTGTACAGCTGTTGCATGTATAATTTGCACTCGTATTAACGTCTAAAAGAAATCCCTTAAAAAGTGAGCAGCAGGTGCGTTTTGGGTCCGTTTTTTTTATGCCTTTTTAACCTACTCTTTCTTCGGCATTTACTCATTTTACTCCCTCTATCTTCATTGCAGTCTCCCTTTTACACTTTCTTCGCATACAAAATTTGTTTATTTTTAATTTCTGACACCACTTTGAAGGTATTTTTGGTTGTATTTGTTTTTTTTTTTGTTTTTTGTTTTTTTTTTCGTTTTTGGGATTTCTGTTAACATTTTCCTTATGCTTGATTGAGGTGCCCGAAAAAACCGCAGTATTTTCATTATTTTACTTTTCGTTTGTTTAGGTTCTGCGTGTCCTTTTGCCCAGAATATATTGCCACATGCCCCGCCCCCTTACCCAAGGCTGTGTATGTGTTCTGTGGGCGTCACAGGTGTCAATTAGTGTGGCCAATTTGCAATGCAATAGGCCGCAACAACTGCTACCGATGCTTTGGTTGTTCAGGTTGCTGTTGCTGCTGCTGCTGCTGCTGCTGCTGCTGTTGCTGTTGCTGTGGTCAGCAGTACCGCCGCTTACCCAAATTGCCACTTACCGTCGCTTGCCACATGCCACACAGCCCAGTGAAGCAGCAAAAGCAGCGATAAAGCAGCGATAAAGCAAAAGAGTTTGCTTTACATTTATTTCGTTGACTTGGCAATATTCATGATGCTGTACATATATTTTTTAACTGCCTGCAGTTTGAGACAACAACAACAACAAAAACAACAGCAACAGCAGCAGCAGCAGCAACAGCAACGCTAACAACATGCAACATGGCATACATACCACATTCCGAAATTGATAGCAACTTTAAAAGGTCAGCGCTAGTGAAATGCCTTGAAATTATTATTTTAGGGAGCCATGGAAATTTTAATTAATAAGAAGGGAAAAGCAGCAGCAGCAGCAGCAGCAGCAGCAGTAGCAGCATATTAGGTTGCATTGTTTTTGAACTCCTTTGGCCTGAATTTTAAACAGCATCAAAAGTATGCAACAAAAAGTCTTCACTATGCATAAGAACTTGGCTTAATGCTTGTAATATGACAAATATTGCAGAATGAATAGCAATTTTTAATAGATATTGTTGAAATGAAATTAAGATTATAAGGTATACATCAGTCTAGCTTTTGGTAAGCGATTTTGTGAAAGTGTAAAGAGAAGTAGAACAAGGTGATATCTTTTCTAGCGATATATAGCCAACATGCAATAACCTTGTTGGAATGACCCTTTAGATAGGGAACATTAGAGATAGAGTGAAATATGGAATGAGTATAGAAAGAGAAAGATTATGAAGAGGTGAAAAAAAAAATGGGGAAAAGGTTGAAAGACACAGCGAATTAAGCTTTAAACAAGCGACACTCGTTAAGCGAAAAACAGCGCAATTAAATGCAAAATACGAAACGCTTCAAATTTTCAAGTGCGCTTCTCTTCCGGGGTCAGCAGTTAATGTGTGCCACCTGTTGGTGCAAGGCTAAAAAAAAAAAAGGAAAGAAAGAAACCGCTACCTCATGCACGTGCCGCATGCTGCATGCCGCATGGAGTACGCTGTAGTACTGCATTGTATGCTAATTGCGCGCAGAATGTGCTGGATTTTTCCTTTGGTGCGCTGCTTAAATCTTCAAGTTTCTCACTTGAGCTGCATTTTGCTTGTTGTTGGATTTTATTTAATTTATTTTCCTTGAGCGTGTGTCTGTGTATGTTTGTATGTATATGTGTGTATGTGTGTGTGTATATGTGTATATATTGACTGTGACTTGCAGTTAGCCGTAGAACGTTTTAGCTGTGGATTTTGCGCTTTTGCCTGCGGCACAAAAAAATATAAATCAAAAATTGCTTCGGCATATTATTTTCATAGCTCAGCATTTTGGGTGCTCAGTTTTATTGCCATACCCTATACGGCCGATTTGTATGTGGGGGATGTCAAACTAAAGGTTACTTTGGCCGATTATTACTAGAGAAAACATTAAGCAGCTCATTCCGACAAAATATAATTCTAAATTATAAATATATAAAAATCAAACGATCTATAATTATATTAATATTCATACACATTTTTCAAAATTTTCATCAATATGATATACGTATTTCCTTACAATATTTTATACCAAAATTTCTCAATCGCAGCAGTTTTTCATTTGAGATACGGCTCGAATTTTGCGAGCGTAATGCTAGCAAATCATTGAACGTTTAAGTTATTTCAGCCTAGGCTTAAGAATTTTTTATTATTATTATGATTCTGTTCGGTTTTTTCGTTTTTTTTTTTTCTTCTTCTGGTGCTTATTTATTATAAGTATTTTTGTTGTTGTCCTATTGTAGCATAATCTGAACTTTGCTGCTTCTGGTTGCTTCTTGTTTACTTAATTTCATTTGAGGGAGGGGTAGCGCTGCTTGCTGCATGAACTGTGAGTGGGGGGTGGGGCTGGGCGGGTCAGCAGCTAAAATAATAATTGTGGCCGCTAGCGCCAATGGCTGGACGCTCCTCGTTTCCGGCATTCGACTTGAGTTTGTTTTGCTGCCAACTTCCTTTGCTGCTGCTGCTGGCACGCCCCTCCGCCCCAAATTGCGCGCTATTGCTGTGCGCATATTTGTACACTGCAAGTTTTTTTTTGCTGTGTAATTTTAATTTTCTAACGTCAACGCAACGCCTCAGGCTTAGCAGCAGCAGCAGCAGTATAGTGGGCGTGGCAAAGGCGTTCGCTTTTATTACAAGTGCCTGTACCAAAGTCTCTCTATAGTATATGGATTTCGTTCGAGTAGCGCTACCTCACTCCCACTGGTCAGTTTGCCTCCTCTCTTTATACAGCTCGCTTTCTCCCTCTCTCTCTCTCTCTCTCCCACTTTCCCTCTCTCTCTCTCTCTCTCCATCCCTTTCAATCACTATGATTTCAGCCATTTATTGCTCATATTTCATGTTTTGCCGCATTTTTTTTTGCCATTTTCCTTCATTTTCGCTTGGGAAAATGAAAATGTGCAAAATACAAAAATAAATAAATACAAAAATATAAAAATATAAAATACAACCCAAAAAAAATATATATATATGAAATTTTCGTTTAATAAAAACGATTCGCCTGGGTTTCATTGCTTTAATTGCCACTGGTGCTGCTGTTGCTTCTCTTGATGTGACATATTTAATGAAGAATATTTCACTTTGGTATATGCACTTCATATACCCTTTCTTTCAGCTGTGGTTGTAGCTACGTTTATCACTTCCCCTGTACTATAACTGTGACATCCTTTAAATCAAACTTACGCACAGATGCAGTTGCTACTTGGCTTAATCCATCAGATGAAGTTGGAGGCATAAAAAAACAACATTTCTAATATATATAATCCATGAAAGACAAGACTTGGTCATTTCTTTAACTTAAATAAAGTACAGATTTATACTCAAATTAAATAGTTTTTTTTTATTAGATCTAATTTAAACGTACAGTAAAATTGCAATAAAATCCTTTAAATTCTTCAAGCTAAGACCATTTTTGAAGTTGAATGGAATTTTTTTAGTTTTACTCTAAAAAAAAATGAAAGAATGGCATGAAGTTTGCATATTTGCTAACGCCCTTCGCTTCAATTTGGAACACACAATGCACACACACACATACACACACTGCTCAGTTTCCACATTGATGTTCCTGCCTCGTGCAACAGTTGACGTTGCATGCAGCAGCAACAGTTGCAGCAGCACCAAGAACAATCAACGATATCACATCCCTTAGGATCAGCAATCAGCAGTTGCCTTAGGACGACAAGAGGAGAAGGAAGAACGTGTGCGTAGCGTGAGCGAGTTGGAACGATGGAGATGATGAGAAGGATTGGCACAACCGAGAGTACATATTATATGGCACATTTGCTCATCAAGATGCAACAACTTTTGCTTGGTAATTGAATGTCATATGACTGACATAATGTCAGTTGGTTGCCCCAAAACTGAAACTGGCAGCATGCCCTTACAATACCCTTGCGCCTCGTTCTTCCCTCTAATGTCTTTCCTTCTCTGTCTCTTGGTATATCAGACTGTGTCACATACTGTGGGAGCTGGTATGGGTTGTAACAGCAGCAGAATCTCTTAGCTACCATGTCGACTTAGTCACGTGTGAAATTAATTTATAATGACTACAAGACGATGTGTGTGTGTGTGTGTGTGTGTGAGTCTCAACAGGAGCAGCAACAGTAACAGCAGAAGCATCATTTGCATTTGAATTTTGTGTGAAAGATATATACTAAGCAGAAATTGCCACATTATATTTCTTAATATTTCTGAAGATCTTGTATTAACTCTATTCCTTACTCCTTCTTTATATTCTTCTCTAACTCTGTATTCGCTACTTTCTATTCGCTACTTTCTGTTCGCTACTCTCGAGTCTCTATTCTATATTCGCTACTCTATATTGGCTACTTTTTGATCGCTACGTTCTGTTCGCTTCTTCCTATTATATTCTATTCTCTTCAGCTACTCTATACACACTACGTCCTGTACTTCCTTAAACTGGATGATTTCTGCTCATTAATCTCTACTATCCAGTGCAAAATCTTCAATCTTTAGTTACCATTTCGTACATTCACTTCCATACCTTTATTTCCCCTTTATCCACTCTCTTTCTCCTGCTTGCTCTGTCATGCTCCACTTTATCCACTCACTCTTTCCTTCTATGATCCAAGTGCCAATCAGTTTGTTAAGCTTTGAATCATGCTGCTGTTTTTGCTTCAAAAACTTTGGCAAGTTCCATTGTAGCAACCCGTGCTTTTAATACTCTTTGCTGCTCCAATTTTATCGGCAATTCGCCCGAGGCTTTTGGCTTTTGTTTTTGCTGCAACAATTCTCAGTCAATTTCTCCATTCAACCAACCTGGATGGGTGTTTTTGGGGTCCTATAACTTTTTGGAGGGCTGCAACTTAATTTTGTAAATTGTTCACAAATTCGAGAAATTGCAATTACTTTGTGATTTCGAGCAAAGTTTTGCGCCAATGCGAACTACCAACTGTAACGAACTTAAATTGGAAATGCATTTAACGTTGCCCAAGAGTGGCAACAAGAGAGTGAGAGAGGATGAGTTAGAATGTGTGCCGGCCTAAGGCAAAGCTAAATCACAATCGACACGCAATGAGATCAGGCCAAAGTTGAATTTTCTGGCTACAAAATGCCAAGATGGCAACAGGTAAAATTGGCACAATCTGTGCACCGCACGCTGAGGCAACAAAATGCCTCAAACAGCAGCACCACAAGCAGCAGTAGCAGTAGCAGCAGCAGGAGTAGTTCTGTTGTCAAGGACATGGCCAGAAGCACACTGTGAATAATAAGTTGCTCCAACATATTCAATATCAACTAATGTCTTTAGATATATGACGCTTAAATCATCTTAAATTTTGTTTTTTCATCCTAAATGAAGCATATTTGGTACTCAGTTTAAGCTTATTTGCTTATCAACTTTCTATAAGCACAACAAAATATATTTTTCGCTGAGTGCATTGCCAACGTCTGAGCGAATCTCCGTGTCGGGTGACACAAATTGCTGCAAACACCTTGGCGGACCGAGCAGACTATGCCGAGTGCAAGCAGAAGCAAAAAATTAGAACTGAGTAGACAACTTAAAGCACAAAAAGCTGAAAATGTAGAAGAAGAAGATCAACAACATCTACTTCCCCTACTTCGTCATGACAATGCATGTTGGGCAACGAGGTGTAGAGACGTGTGGCATCTAAAGGAGACGGGGCATGGCCACGTTGCATGTCTACTTATAAGTTTTTTCTTCCATTTTCAAAGCGCTGCTTATGGCACGTGCTGACAGCAAGAAGCAACAAGGGCTGCAGCAAGCGCAGGCATCCGGCGGGGGCGTGGCAGTGCGTAACGAGAGATAGCTACCTGGTTAGAAGGACTGGTGTGTGGGCTGGTTGGTTGGTTAGTTGGTCGTTCGATTCGTTCGTAGCTAAGGGTAGTTGGGCAGCTATGAGGCAGGTAAGTAAAGCGTATTAAAATACAAAGCAGCATCATTAAATGTTAAAAGTTGCCTTTGGGCACAAAAATGGCAGCAGCACGGTTAGAAAACAACAACAGCAACAGCAACAGCAGATACGACTACTACACACAAAAAGAAACACTGAAAAAACAACTGCAACAACAACAACACCAACAACAACAACAACTATATGCAGCAACGCGCAGGGATAATGCAATGCGAAGCTGAGAGGAAATTGCGATGGCATCAAGTGCATTTGTTCAGAGTTGCAGCAGCAAAAACTACAACAACAAAAACTACAATAACTGCAACAACTACAATAACAATAAGGTAGAGAGGAAGCTGAAGATAAAAAAGTTCTACCAATGCCCCCACAGGAATATGGGCATGGGCGCACACATAAAGCAGAAACGCGGAAAAGCTTTTGCCAGCTGTTAATAATTATAATTGAAAATGTGCAATCCCATGGAGCAGCAACAGCTACAAATGACAAAGGCAAAATACCAGTAAATGATGCTAACCCACAATTAAGCGAAGGTGGAATACTCTAATAAATATGGACTCACTGACAGCCCAAATACTCTGTAAAGAATTTTATTTTAAATACTTTTATTTCTTTTTATTTAATTAATTAATTTAATTATTTTATTTTTATTTTGATTTATTAATTTGAATAGTCATTAATACTTTCAATATGGTCAATAAAATATTTATGGCCACATTAAACATTCAAGCTAATGTACTCTAAGCGATAAGCATGCGAAACACGGTTTCAAAGGCACTGACT
Source organism: Sphaerogastrella javana (assembly GCA_037040025.1). Taxonomy (NCBI): domain Eukaryota; kingdom Metazoa; phylum Arthropoda; class Insecta; order Diptera; family Drosophilidae; genus Sphaerogastrella; species Sphaerogastrella javana. Next base: position 20,007 of record JBANCZ010000872.1, on the reverse strand, counting down.
GATGGGAATATATATTTATATATATATAATATATGTATGAAAATCGCGCTCCCTTTTTTTACCAGATGTAGCTGCAAGGTCTCTTATAGTTAAAAGCCACAGGCATTGTCTCTTTAGCAATTATTTTTCATAATTTTCTTCTTGTTTCATTTGGTTGGTTAAAAGCATAAATTTGCAATCAGCTGGAAATTACAAACAGAGAAAGGAAAAGAGAGTGAGACTGAAAAGGTAGCTAAAAGCATATTTGGCTGAATGCCCAGCCGAGCTCTAGGCATTTACTGCTTGTTCCCATGCTGCGCATTATCCTGGCCAAGGACATTGTGCCAAGTACGACCCAATTCCTCTATGAATGCCATCTGAAGAGAGGACTGAAAACTCTTGCAGTTGCCCTGGCATCGATTACAAGCGCTTTTCCAATTAAACTGGGCGCATAATTACGCGAGTTTTGTTCGAGTTCGAGTCCGCCAGTTGACGAATTTGCGTGGCATTGTGTGGCAGCCAGCAGGTGGCAGGTAGCATGCAGCTTATGGCATGTGGCAGCTACCGGCTGCTGAATGGTATGTAATGCGATATTTGTGTGCATTTAAAGTGCCAGCTAAACTTGAAGCCAAACCGCGATGACCGGTGGCTGTTGTAGACAATAAAATCAGGCAACTGTGTGGCAAGTGTATAAATGCCTTACACAGGTGGTGGCAGCATTCACAGCACTCTATCTATTTGTCCCTGTATCTATCTCTCTCTGTGTTTTTGTCTCTCTAAGTGTATCTCTCTCTGTGTCCATCTGTCTCTATCTCTGTGCCTATGTCTGCCTTTCCGTTCAGCTTGAAATGTAATAAAATTTCCGCCTATAGCTTTAAAACAAACGTTTAACTATTTGAAATTTTCATTTTTCTCTAATCAAATATAGAATACAGGATACGATAGATAGGATACAGCCGTTGCAACCAATTGAAATGCAACCCTGGCAGCATTAAAAACTACGAAACAAAAGCCATATAAATAAGAATTTATTCTAGGGTCTTAAATTTGATTCTTAGAAAAATATATATTATATTAACAATAGAAGAAACCCATACATGTTCTGAATTAATACAATTGGGGCCTGTAAATAGATATACAACATAATAAATACAGGGTATAAATTCAGTCGTAATTGCAAGTGTTTTATGGGTGGTAACTTGACTCCTGATTTCTCCGCACATAAAAAATCATAATTTTATCGCTTAGATATTCCATATTGTTGCCTGAGGGCTGTGAATTATTACAGCGTATTACTTCATGGCTAGGGGGCGTGGTCGGAGCTAATTTGAATTCAATGCAGCTGTTTAATATTAAAAGGCACTAAAAATGCCAAATTGTAGCTGAAATTGTTACAGTTTTTCGTGGCGTTGACGCCCCAAACAGCGTATCATAAATTGGAAAATAAAATTTTCATTTCATTTTGCAGAATTTATTTTTTAATCATGTTAACGATGCTTTACGACGAAGCAGATCTATATGCATGCTACCGACTATATACACAGATTGAGATTATAATGTAATCACTGTCAGTCTCTTGCTTGATCTGTCATTCTCTTGATTGCTCTCTCTCTATCTTCCTCGTTCTCCGTTGCATTGAGTAGAGATTATATGGGGTATTGCACTTTGGTTTATCATTATCAAAACCATGAATAGCAGAAAGTTCTTGAACAACTATAAAGTAGATGGTTTAGAATTCTTCTGAAGATCGCATTATAACCTCGGTAAATCGGCATAAAATATATTATACTTAATCTGTAGCTATTGCTGCTATTAGCATTTAATACGAGGTATACCGGTGTCTATTACTATTGAATCTTGGGATTCTGCTCTCTCTCTCTCTTAATCTGTCTCTCTCCATCTCTCTCTTTCTGTCTTTCTCTCAGTTGCACAGTGTGTAAAATTTTATAGCAAATTAAATTTTATTAGCGCACAATGTGCGTTGACAATGCGAATGGTATACCCAAGGATTACGTGTGCTTCAAACCTAAGCAGAGCAGCAGTAGGAATTGTATTAGGAAAAGGTAGGAGCACAACTTATAGCTATTGCTGATTGTGTGTGTGAGCGTTTTATCAGCTGGATGGCCCACTGTGCTCAAGTGCTTGATGCCACTGTCACTGGTTCGAGTAGTTGTCATTGTCATTGTGCTTATCAGCAGGCAAAAGGAAAAAGTTTTTCTTTTTGCTCGTGCTAAATATCATAGAAGTGCCACAACATAGAAAAAGAACTCGACTCTCAGTATTGCAACTCGTGTGTGTGTGTGTATGTGTGTGTGTGTGTGTGTGCCAGTGCGTGTATATATTTCTGTTAACCTTTTGCCAGCATTATGATGAGTTTTGCTGTTGCCAGACTCAGGCTAAAACTCGTAAATACCTTCATTATCGTTAAATCATGCTGAGCGACTCAACTCGCACTGAACTCGACTCCAACTCGAAAACTCAAACAGAAAACTCAGCTGTATTGAAGATTGAGTCTTGCCTCGTTTTGTTATATCTTGTGTCTTGTGTCTTGTGCCTTGTCTTGTCTTTTATTTGCCCTTTATATCATACTCAGTCTCTTTTTTTTTTTTTGCTGTGCAATTTTATATTTGTATGTGAGTTTTCTCTTCGGCTTTGTGCTGCGGCTCATGTGGACTTTTAAATAGATTTAAATGCGCATTTAAATGAAATAAATGAGCAACATTCGCACTGACACTGTTCACCCATCTTACCAACAACAAGAACAACAAAGAGACCAAATCTATGATTCACACTTGGGTCTAACCTTATGCCCACATTTATCAGCATAGAACAGCAGCTTGTTTTCATTTTGACCCTAAACGAGAGAGAGCGCATCTCACCTCAAGCCTGTCAATTTATCTTTGGCAAAGGGGGGGTCTAATGGTCAAAGTTTTTGGCTATTCTTTATGTTCACGCCTAATAAACTAGCAAATTAATATACAATCGAATCGCATGAAAGAAATGTTGTAAAGAAAATCAACGCATTACAAACAGTACAGTCGGATAGCACCGACGAAAAGGTAAGCACATCAAGTTAGGAATACACATACAGGAAATGTTTATGTGTTTGTCACTAGGAGGTAGAACATTGAAAACGATGCGTGTTTATTTTAAAAAAATATCTGAAAAGAAAGTAGAAAGTTAACATAGTTGATACTACTGTTTAGAGTGTGGCCACACATATTTAATATTCCCCATTTAATTATACACCATGGAATATTTGAAACAAGCAAGTAAACACCAAACATTGCTGGCGCACAATAAACAAAAGTTTTCGATTATTTTCTTGCAACTTTTGAACAAAACACAATAAAAGTTACCCAAAAAAAAAAAAAAAAACACTATAGAGCAAAAAATACTATAGAACAAACTATATTATATGCGTGCTTTGCAACACTGGTACATTTATCTAAGAAACTTGCGAAGAATTTCAATCAATCCAGCAACAGGCAAACACGTTTCGAAATATCAAATTAATACTATTAAAAATTCTTAAAAAACACAACTAATGGTAAAATGTGCAAAAATACTTAAAATATAAGTTAAATATTAAATTTTTCCGTTTTTTTTTTAGTTTTTTCTTAACTAAGCTATAAATTTACCAAATATTTGTACTGCCTTTGGCATGAACTTCACTTAAAGCACTGTCCGTTCAACATTATGTAGATTTATAGGCTCTTAAAAAATATCCAAAAAATATATATACACATTTACCATATACAAAGTTTGAAAATCATAAAAATGCAATTAGTTGAAATTTATGATAATTTTTTTGTTGGCATATTATCACGGGAGTGTTAATTAGATATATACATAAATTGCGCGTGCCGTTGCAGTGACGTCACAGTTACAGTGGTTGCCAAAAAAAAAAAAACCCTGTATAATGACTTATGACTGTGAGTCTGAATATACTTGGGGGTGTGTGTGTATGTGTGCGTGTGTGTGTGAGTTAGAAGCAAACAAATTTTAATTAAAAACTCAATTCGTTGAAAAGTTGGGTATAAAAAACTTTCGCCTGCCTGCTTGAAAAACTTGAAAAGTTTGTGGCGCCTTTAAGGATATATGCCACATGCCAGTCTGCACCTGCTTAGATTGCAAGTGTGTCAGTATGTGTGTGTATGACTATACAGTCATTCTGTGTGTGTGTGTGTGTGTGTGTGTGTGTGTGTGTGTGTGTGTGTGTGTCAGCCAATTTAAGCACTTTACTAGCTAAATGTAAAAATAATTGCCACTAAAAACCCCAAAAAACACAAAACTTTGCTATGCACAAAACAGCAAAAGTTCAGCTATCAAAATGAACATGAATGCACAATGAGACATTCACAAACACACACACACAGAAACTATACATGTGTGTGTGTGTGTGTGTGCTTGATTTAGTTATGCATTCATATTGCTTTATGAACTTTATATAGCTTTTGCACCCAACAAAAATGCTCAAAATAAAACCCATAAAGTTTGAGTGAACAATTGGATTTCTTATGTATATAGTTTTTAAATTTTTCGGTCAAGGAATTTAAGATTAAGTACAAAGACAACAGTTAACATTTTCAAATAAAATCAACAAAAAAGTTGCTTTTCATTGTCATTAATAATATTATACCGATAGTTTAACCAATCGTCAATCTATCGTAGCAAATATGCCTCAGCAAACATTTGTATGAAATCTATTGAATGTTAGGTGCACCTTTTTATTATATTATCATAGTACAGTTTGATAAAAAATCATAAAAATTGTCAGAATGCTGGAACTCACGAAAATTTCATCACGCTTAATTGACTATACAATAACAAAAACTATACACAGATAAGACACGAGCGATAGACCCTAGACAGTAGTACAGCATACAGAAAAATTGAGGGAGATAATGGAATTCCGCGAAATTTGAGAATAGCAAAAAAGTAAGAATGTTGAGGTATACAGTGTATTTTGCATCGTCAGAGAGAAATGTGGTCAAATAGACGCAGCAAATTGTTGGCCATTGCACTAGCTACATTGGGCATAACTGTCATTTTGCTAGCTTCGCCTTATAAAAGTGAGCATAAATTATACAAGCTATGTATAAATTTAATGTAAATAGTATTTATAAACTATTCAGTTCGGGGCAGATATATCGATGTGTGTGGCCTGCAAACGATAGCAACTATGCTACTGATCTTTGGCATTTATAAGGAGGATCCAATGCATAAGGATTTATTTATGGTCTTTTGGATGTGCTCCACATGCATCTTAGTTATTCACATTGCCATTTTTTACTTTGCACTTTTAATGGATATAAATTTAGCTTATTGGCATATTGTTTTAATCAAAGGTGCATCGCTATTTCTTTTATTTTTTATGGTTATAGGTAAGCATTAGAATGACAGAAACTCGTTATATTATATTTAATACACTAAACTTACAGCTTCAATTACTAAAATGTTGCATGTGGTGTACGTGGAATATGTGCAGCTTAAAAAGCGCAATTCGAATAGTGCTGAACAGTTGGAAAAAATACAAATACCATCAGGGTATACCGTAAACGAAGCACAGACAATCACCAAAGAAGTATTAATGTGAATGTATTTATAAAAAAATGTATGTACATTTTTATAAATATAAATATATATAAAATATGACACACAAATATATATATAAATTATTTTAATTGCAATATATATATAGAATCTTTATTTGAAATCAATGTTCTCATGCTAAAGATAGACTCACAAACTGTTTGAGCGAAATTTTACACGATTTACTCGCAACTGCGATAAGATAGTGGGGCTCTGTTGTAGCTAGACTTTCGTCAAAATTGTTTGTATACGAATTTCAAAATATTTTCTATCACAAGACTGTTTGACATGATATGTAATACAAAATTCATAGTTACTACAGCAAATGCAAAGAGAATATTCATGTTTATACTTTCTTTTGAATGAAATTAATATATTAATTTGAATTTAAGTAGCTTAGCTTTGAGTGATACAATGATTGCAATGATTTCGAACCCGATCGACTTTGTGCGGCAAAAACACGTCACCATCGATGGTACTAAAGCCACGCAATAAAATATACTACCATCACCCTATGTCGAGGGGAGTAACGAACTCTGTGCTCTCTAGACAAAGAATTGTATATAAACTAATCATTATGGTTTTAATTGCTATCGCTAATCGAATGATTAGATTTTTAATTGATTCTTCTGCAAAACTACAATGCATTACCGAAATACTGAGAAAATGCTTAAGCCAATAAACTAATTTAATTTTTGGGTATTTTTATACTATCTTATATTTACACATATTGGTAAGCGTAAAATAATGCGATACCGTTCTCATCAATAAGATAAAGCACAGAAAGAGTTCTGCAAATACATATACATATGTAGATGGAATATAAAAAATTACTCAAACAATTTCACCACACGACGTGCACATATGGTATATAGATAGATAAGCGAAATGACTCAAACAATTTCACCACACTCAGCGGAATCAGAAGCACTGTGCACAGTGCTGAAATTTAGTATAATTCAAGTGCTTCAAGAGAAATGTTGTTTAATAAAGAAAAGAAATTAGCGGCAGTTGCCCTACTGGCCATGTCCATGGCTGTGGTGACATATGCGCTGCCCTATCAATGTAAGTAGAGCATATATATTTATACAAAAGTATTGTCTATGCAAGTGATAACTAATTGTGAAATATGAATATGTAAAATGAAATATTTTTCCATTTTCCAGTGCAACCACTTTTAGGGGTATCGCGCGGATTGCAACTAGTAGCAACCGCTTTCTTACTCTTTGCCATTTACAAAGAGGAACCACTGCATAAGGATAAATTCATCCTCTTCTGGTTATTTGCAACGACTTTCTTAACCTTCGCCTGGTCTTACAGCAGTTTTAATTTTATATATCGGGATTTCACTGCCTGGGATTTCGGTGATTTCATTGTTTGTCTTATAGTGCTGTTGTCTGAGTGGCTAGCCACAGGTAAATCTAATCGAATCAAACACGAATATAAACGAAATGATAATGCTATAACTATATATACATGTATGTATACTATACAAAATTAATTACTTTTTTTTATTATATGTGGCGATAGGTTTTACGTGTGTGTTGATGTATATGGTATACGTAGAGTATGTGCAGCTCATACAACTCAACATGTCCAATTTACAACTGCGCAATGTGGTGCTGAGTCCAAATGATTTCTTGCCGAAGACCCAGGAGGTGCTTCCACCACCATTTATAAAGCCCACCACAGAACATACACCTGTTCCCATGCATATTTAAGAGCATTCTATGTTAGGGAGAAAGTTCTGTACTGCGGCCTGCTGGGGTGAGGTCTATGCGCCCCTAAGTGTGTTTATCTTGTACGATTTTATAATAAAGAGCGAGTGAACGATCAATAGAGCTTTTTTGGATTTTTGTATTGTTTATAGAAAGAAATGTATACGTTTATATACAGCCAACACCTTTAGCTTTTCCTCATTTTGCTGAATAATATCGAATAGAAAGAATGTGGCTAAGTAAACGAAATACGGAAATTGCCATTGGACCATTGGTCTTTGGCATGGTAATGCTAACAAATACTCTACCTCATATTTGTGAGTACTGGGCTTAACTGGATCGATCAATCAATAAGGTTTACATCTACAAATCTTCAGGGGAATCATACCTAGAGTGGATGTGTGCTGCACAATTTGTAGCCACTGTGGTGTTGCTCTTTGGCATTTTGAGATCTCATCCGCAGCATAATGACAAATTTGTACTATTATGGCTTATAGCCACGCTCTACTGTTTCTTTGGCATGCTCTATACAGGCCTATTGCTCTGGATAAGGAGACATTTCTCTGCAATTGTTTGGATCATTATGGTTTGGTCATTGGCAGGTGAGTAGCAAACATATTAATGGGTTTATAGATAGTAATAGTAACAAATTAATACACAATATATATTACAGTGGCTGTGGGCTATTTGTGGCAGTATATGTACAATGTGTACGTTGAACTAACTATTGCTGCTCCAGAGCCTGTGGCAACTGAACCTGCAACCGTGGATGAAAAGTCAAATAATCCTGCAACCGATAAGCCAAGAAATTTGTATCAACCCACCATCTTGGTGCATGGACAACGCATCAAATAGTTGTAGTTCCATTAAGTGAACAGTTCGAGATTCTTAAAATAAACTCGATATAAACAAATATTGAAAATGCGCAAAATATTTGAGAAAAATTTTGTACAGCTTTGCCGAATGTGGAAAGCTTTTTTCCACAAAAGAGTGAGAGAGAGAGCAAAACAATACGGTGAGAGTGCGTAGTTGAGAGTTCAGCATACTAAAGAAAAAGAAGGGGCAGCAGATACTTGTGGCCTTGTGTTAGGCATTCCGCTGCTTTTATTAATAACAAACAATCGAGCTATCAATTATATACTTATGTATCTTTTTATAAGGAATATATACTAAAACTGTCTTCAACACAATTGTTCACAAATCTATAGTATTTTAATAAATGTGTCTTTTTTAATAGTGACTAAATTAATTATTAATGAAATATAGGTTATATTGGAATGTTTTTACTTAATGTTTACATTTTACAAAAGCTATCGCTTTTGCCAAAATATTGAAAACTTTATAAAAGTTTATCAGCCAACTTATTTATCTATTTAAATAATCACAATGTATTTCATATAATTGTGCATTATAATTTGTTCTTTGATTAAGTGTGTCGAACTAATGGCCAATCGCAATCAATAGTAAACCCCAAAGATAAGATAAACCAAGGTAGGCAATCGTACAAATTTGTGTGCTCTACGAATTTCAGTATAAATATTTACTTTATTTCATTTTGAATATATGAATTTTTTTGAATCATTCTGTGAGTAAATACAATATTTCAGCGTTTTGGAGTGTTGCTCAGTTCACATAGCTTGTTCTTTTTTCCCTTGCAAGTTCTACAAATTTTCAAATATTGTGATGGCTTTTAATTTTTTGTTTTTTATTTATTAATTTATTTTTATTTTTTTGTGAATACAACGACGGAATATGTGCCCACTGTGGGCGAGAAGTCGATTATATTTTCAACAAATATGTCAAATCATTGAATCGAAATAACCTAACATTTGGGCACGTATCTATAGGCTGGACAAAGCGAAGCACAAAAAATTGTATTAAAATGACATTAAAATCATGATCAATAAGTGAGAAAGAGAAAAAGAGAGACAGAGGGAAAGAGAGAGTGAGAGAGATAGGATGATGACACACAAGTCGAACTTGAAAATCGACACAGTAAAATTGCCATAGCATTAAAATAATAAGCAGACCCCAAATGGCACTCCGTGTATCCTGTGAACGACTGGATAACTCTGCTTACAGCTAATGGCCAATGATCACAACGTGTGTAGGAATACGAGTGAGTGTGTGTGTGTGTGTGCGTGTGTGTGTTTAAATATGAGCAGCACGTGCCAAGAGGCCGCAACAATGAACTCAACTGAAGCATTTCGTGACCCAAAGGCAGCAGTGACCAGGCACCAGGCACCAGGCACCAGACATCATCCAACAGTAGAGGCTGGGGGAAGTAGCCAAACCGGCATCGGGAGTACTTATGCAAATAATTTACATGCTCTGTGACCCGTGCTTAGTGGTCAAGCGAACCAGGGACCGACGTAGGAACAAGCCTAAAGAATGGAGGGCATAGCGAATCGCACATAGGAAGGAGGAGGATTAAGGCTGAAACATGGTAAATATAGGACAGAGGGTAAAGGATGTAGAGTAACGAACAGAGAACAGAGAAGTCACACAATGGAGAATGTAGCATAGAGAATACAAGCGGAAGGACAGCTGACAGCGGTTCAGAGAGCCTCAAGGAATGGAGGCTTCAAAATAGCACACGCATTGTCTGTATTTGAACGGCTTAAGTAGGCCTTATAAACGTAACAATATTCTTAGTTTTTTGTTGATTCTTTAAAGAGGAACGTCTAGCTTTAAGTGAAGTTAAGATTAATTGAAGTTTAGCCAAGGCGACAATCAATTCATTAACTGTCAACTTCAACCTATTGACGAGCCACTCAAAATGTATAGCCAAAGCTGTCAAAATGCCACGACTTGAATGCTGCAGTTCCCATTGAGAGGGTGAGAGTGAAAGAGAGGGAAAGAGAATACGAGAGAGAGAGACATAGATAGACAGAGTGATGGTGTGGCCAACTGTTTGTGGCATTGATGATGAACTGGTAATATTGTCGCTGGCCATTTGGAATGATTGCCAACATTAATGGCTATAGAAAACTAGAGATGGCAATATGAGTAACTAGTAGAGGATAAATTGAAAGCGATATATGCATATAGACTATAGGGATGGCAACAAAAATCTACTAATCGATTGTTTAATCATATGATAAATTCAACCCTGTCATTACATACATTACACATTACATTACAGTTTCTTCTATTCATTTAAATCGAACTTTAAAGGAAGTTAATCGATTATATCTTTCTAATCGATATATATATATGTCATCAATGCCATCACTAGCGCTGCAATTGATCTGTGAATTGAGTTGATAAGTGTGAGCATGAATTAACAACAACAGCGCGACAAGTGAAAGCCGTCAAATGAATGCCTAGTTTGAGGGGAAGTTGTGTGCAGTATGTCTGTCTCTCTCTCTCTCTCTCCCTGTCTTTCTCTGTCTTTTTCTCTCTCTCTCTCTCTTCCAAACTCTCTTGTATCTCTCTGTATTTGTTGGTCTGTATGTCTTTCTGTCCTGTCAGTGTTAATGTTGCTTAGCAGGCGCAGCTATAAATTATATAGCAGGCAGCTGACAACAGAGGCAAGTGGCAAGTGGCAAGCGGCAAGGGGCAATATCAACAACAACATTACCAACAACAGCAACAACACCAACAACAGCAACAGCAACAGCAACTTGCCTCTGACAGGGCAAACATACTAAACTAAGCAGCATGCGCGCGATTATCTTAATTTATGCACGAGTCCAGTTTGTGCCTAACGCTACTACAACCATATGTGCGTCTGTATGCGTATGTATTTGAATTTGTGTATGTGTGTGTGAGAGTATGTGTGTGTGAGTGTGTGTGTGTTTGTGCATGTATTGGCCATGTTTGCAGACTGGCAAAATAAATATAAATTGCAAAAACTGTCAAAGTCATGGCAAAATATCAAGCAACAAACGGGAATGCAATGAAAAGCTCTCCAAAGTCGACAGGATTCTCTTCCTTCCAACTTCTCTTCCTTCTCTAGCTGCTGCTGTTTCTTGTTCTCTGACCAAAGCACACGCACTGTGCTAGTGTGTTTGCTTGTGTGTGTGAGTGTATGTGTGTGTGTGAGAGAGAATGTGTGTGTGTGCCACAATAAAGAAATTTTTATCGCTGCCGCATTTGACATTTGAAGTATGCGCTCCAAAATTTATTGTTGCCTCTTGCTTTTGCCTTGTTTCAATAGAAACCGATAAAATAAATAAATAAAAAAAATAAAAGAAAATCAAATAAAATAATAAAACACAACCTGCAGCAAAAAACTCGAGAAAAACTTTTTTCCCCGTCTCTTTACCCACCAAGCAGTTTCCCTTTTCACTACGTCCGCTTAGGAGAATTTACAGAATTTTGCAATTTCATTAAGCACAAAAGCTTTAAAAAAAATAAAACTTCTCATTGATTTTGCAATATTTAAAAAAAACACTCAATAAATATGTCAAACAAAGGCATATCGACTGCTTAACGAGACGAAAAGAGACGCAAAGAGAATCTATGAACTGAACCAGAGAATACGCCATATAGGATGGATAGGATTTGTGTGCAAGTAAGAAAAAATCACAGACTTTTTCTATGCAAAAATTTCCTGCAACTATTTCTAAAATTGTAGGTACTGTACGACTGTTCAGCTGTGTGTTTATTTACCTGTTGAAAAATAGTTTTCCCATACCAATTTATTAAATGTACAGCTCCCAAAACACGTCAAAAGCGACAAATGATGCCGCACTGCTGCAAATGGCCCCAAAGGGAAAAGTGCAAGAACTTCCATAAAAGCCTGCAAAGGAGTAGAAGAAAAAGAGGCGTGGCAATGGGACTGTGGCAGCATCAAATAACAAGAAATCTACAACAGACTGGGCCGACAGAACTGTCATTGATTGTCACACATTGTGTAAGCCACAGAAGGAGAGAAAATAAGAGAGAGAAAGATAGAGAAAAAGAGAGAGCTTGGATTGTCAGGCTATAATTGTGCGTGTTGATGGTGCTGCTGGGTGTCGTTGGGTGTTTTGCTGGTGTGTGTAGCTGCGTGTTGGTTATACCTGGCAGCAATCAGCTTATAAAAATTGCATGGGCTCTACAGTTTTGCAACGATTGAAAAACAATACGCTCAGCGCAAGCGAAGTGGTTCAATAATGCAAACACAACGCGTTGCGAAAACAAAACTTGGCAAAAAAGACTCTTTCAATCTCGCTCATACTCTCTTCCTTTTCTCTTTCTCTTTCGCTCTCTTTCTCTCTCTCTCTCCCTCTCTTTCACTCTCTTAGCTTTTCATCTATTTCTATCTCTTTTTCTCTCTGCCTTTCATTCACACCTGGCAGCTGCACTTTGTGTTCGAAGCAACTATGACGTCAATGCAAATTTAATTGCCGCTTGCAACGTGGCGTATGCGCAATATGCCCCAAAAATATCAAAGGAAAAAACAATACAAAAATAAAAATCGGATGAAAGTCGTTTGTACGCACAATTTACATAACAATGGTATAGGCTTAGCTATCATACAACTCCTTTCTCTCTTATTCTCACTCTCTCTTTCTCTCTTTCACCCCCTTCTTCTATGGCGGTCGCTAAGTGTGACAATAAATTGCTGTCAAGTTTTATTTATCTGTAGCTCGACCATTTCCTGCGTGTTGCCATGTCCAGCAAAGTTTGTTAGGCACAAGGAACCAGCATACCCAAAAAGTTAAACAAACTTTAGGTAGTATATACGACTACTGGGTATCCTACAATGTACATTTTCCTAAATTCTACATTTTCCTATAGAATTTTATTTACAATTAATTTTATTTAAATTAGACATACTCTGTCTTAAGAAGTTTAACAGGGCATTATTTTAAAATTATATGCGTGCAAATTGTAATTTTAGCACAATAATTTTGAACTAGTAGTATAATTAGTAAGTTCCCATATTTCTATAGCCCTTGTACAGGGTATAAAAAACAGCTCATTTTGTATTTTCAACATCCAACCCTATACCCTGCCAAAACACTCTCTCTTTCAATAGATCTGCTCATTCTCTCTCTCATTCGTTTGCTCTCGTTGTTTCTTCTCTCTGTGGTCAGCTCATGGACCCTGTACGAGTGCGCTTTATTACCTTTCTCACTTGTGCGAACGAAATACGTTTTTTGTTTGTATTTTGTACGTTTTTTGTTTGTTTTTGTTTGCTTTTTGTTTGTTGTTCTTGTTCTTGTTGGCGGCCAGCATTTTTTTGCTGCTTTTTTACGCTGTCGGTTTTTTGTTTGGGTTCATTGTCTTTTTGACCAGACACCGAAGTGCTAACCAAAGTCTGGGAGAATCCTTTTACGCGCTTGCTTGATTGCCTGAGTATGTATGCATGTGTGTGTGTGTGTTCATGTATATTTGAATTTGTATGCTTAGCGTGAGCCTGGCAAACAAATAACAAACACACACACACGCACACACAACCATATAACAAAGGGGCAAAACGTATGACATTGCCAATGCCGCGACTTCACCTACCACACAAGCCTCACCTGCCTCACCTGCCACACATGCCACATGCACCATTCGCCTAGGCGGGCTGCCACACACTGGGGCATAATTTGCGTTTAATGAATTGTGCAAAAAGATTTTTATTCACTTAGCTGCACACACACACACACAACCCGACAAAGAGAGACAGAGTGATAGAGGAGAGACGAAGCAATTGGAGCTCACATGGAGTCACTGGGACATAAGCCGCTTAGCCGCATTTTGGGCTAGCAAATTGAAATGCAGAGCAAAATCAGGCATATATATATATATATATACAGACATATACTTTGCCATACTAATACTATATAGAGCTTTACAACATGTATGTGTGTATATATGTATATTTATATATATTTTTGACATAGCTAATTCCTCTTTATTCCCGATTGCTTTTCGATCAATTATTTAGTCATTAATGTTACTTAGAATGCGTCTCAGTTTGATCGATGAATGTGCCACTCCCCCAACAGCCCCCACCCCAACCCTCAGAGACGATTTTCCCCTAGGCACGCCCCCTTTTTCAATGTACGTTTTGTCTATTTGCGCTTAAGTGCGGAATTCGCTTGAAAAATTTTTCGGGGAATGTTAATAATGAACAAGCGAGCAGCAGCAGCAGCAGCAGCAGCAGCAACAGCAACGAATCAATTAAATGGAAATGGCAAATGGAAAATCGCATTGGCATTGGCATTGGCATTGGTATTGGAAATGGAAAATGGACTCTAAGCTAGCTGTAAGCAAAAAGTCATTAGTTAGGACTGATAAAGCTCTAAGGGGCTGCAAAAATTCTACGGAAAAGCTTAACACAAAATTATGGCAAAATTCGTACAGATTATAACATAATCGAATGGGAGAATAGCTTAAATAATTTTATATTAAATGTTTAAATACATGTAAAAAAAATTGTTCAATTTTAAAGAAAATTAAACAGATGTTTCGATTGTTAAAGAACATAATGTTTAATTTAATAATTTATATAATTTCATATCAAACTAGAAGCTGAATAACTTAAACTTAAAGCAACTTTGAAAACAAAAACAGAAGACAAGACAAGTTGAAGCTCGTTTGGCACTTGAGACTTGGCTTGGCATACACACACAGATACTCTCTCTTTCTTTCACACACGCACACACATACACACACATGAACAGCTGTCAGTTCATCATTTCAAGTGCAGCAGCAACAAAAACAACAACAATAAGAAGAACAACAACAGCAACAACAACAACACTTAACACCACATCAACTTAAGATGATAGCCAGCGTGACAACAACACGCACACATACTCACATACACACACACACACATAGGCAACTCTTCAAGATATGAGAGGTATAACACAAAAGGCAGCCAAAAACCATGCCCATAAATAAATAACCAAAAGAAAACTGTGACAAGAGAGTGCGGCAAACTGAAAGAAAGAGGGAGAGAGAGACAGAGAGAGAGAGAAAGAGAGATAGAGAGAGAGAAAGAGAGATAGAGAGAGAGAGAGAGAGAGAAAGAAAGGAAAAGAGTGAGGGGGCGCGATAGAAAGTGAAGGAGTGGTGTTGTGGTGGGGCAGGAGGCAGCGGAAACTGTGTAATTTACACAGAACAAGCGAGAGTGAGCTCGCCGCTTTTCACGCTTCGCATTGAAACGTCAAAAACGTTTTGCTGATATCGGCCGCATTGGGCACGCCCCATTTGTACGCCTTTAACCGACGGCTGTGCATGTATGCTACGGCACGACAAATACCCTGTAAATATGACTAACATTGAGCTGTTATGGCCAGTACTCAGATTATGTGCATAGTCATAATACAAGTAGGCATAATCAAAGCATTAAGAGGCGTTACATATACCCTGTAATCAAATGTTGGCAATCCACACGATACAATACTAGTACACACACGATATAATACTAATCCTACGCTAAACGTTAAATCGAATCTACATTTTAAATATACAATATTATTCCCATTTTAGAGTGATACATTTCTTCTACTATCGCTAGATATTTACAGGATATTTCCACTTGTGCCAATAATATTTTTTGTACACTTTATAAAACATTAACAGTCTCTATTTAATCAAATCTCCACTCAATTATACCTTAAAGAATACAAGCAGCTACTGGGTATGTTTTAGTCCATCACTAGACTATATTGATGATATTCTAACTATGGGAGCTTGCTTGTCTTACGCTCAGTTATGTTTCTTTTTTTGGCTGCTACTCATTTTATTTTTTTTGGGTATTTTATTTTTTTTGTTGGATTTTTTTTTGACTCGTGTCGATTGTCGCCTTCCGTTGGCTCAATCATTTTACGTCCCATAAAACATAAATAGAAATCGATGCTGGCACATCCTGCCACAGAGCATACGCCTCATGCCACATGCCACATTCCCCCATCTCATGCCGCATGCCGCATGCTAACAGCTAACAGCTATCAGCTACCATTTGCAGCTCCAGCTACAGCTGCTACTGTTCAAAACGATTGCCATTTCGATTGTCATTGTTTCGTCTGCCCAGCGACAATTTGAATTACCAGCAACAACAACAACAACAACAGCAGCAGCAGCAACAACAACAGCAGCAACAACAGCAACAAAAACCAAGACAAAAACCAAAAACGAGAACAAGAATGAGAGCAAAGTAAAGGTAGAGAATGGGATTTGAAGTGCGAGTGAGACAGTGTAAGTTGGAGAGAGACAGAGTGTGTGTGTGGCGGTGGCTGTGGCACGTCGATTACTGCTGTCCTTGTCATGTAACAGTCGAGTCGTAACGCCGCTCCCCAGGGCAACATTTGGCGGTTTTTGTTGGCCTTGTGGCAAAGTCGAAAGTCTATAATGCAGCATTATTTTATGTCGAGCCAAGCAATTTATTGAATTTTCTCCTTGGCTGCCACCGCACACCATACTCTCCTTCAATTCTTTCTATCTCTCCTTCTCTCTCTCTCTTTCTCTTTCTCTTTCTCTTTCTCTCTCTCTCTTTCTCTTTCACTTTCTCTTTCTTTCTTACAGTTTAGCTGTGTTTTTTCAGTTTACTGTATGTGTGTTTAGGTTTGAGCATTTTTATGGTACTTTTGGGTGTATATCAATAAATTTTTAATACATATGATAAAGTGCGTGAAATGATGATTGAAATTGCACACAGAAAAAAAAAACCCCAAATAAATAAATAAACTGTATCTTGCCACGGCAACCTTTCACTCTCACTGCCACAATGTGTTGCACGAAGCTTTAGCTTGTTGCAAGTTCCATTCAATGCAATTCGATTTGCCTTATCATTGCTGCCACTTTCCATGGGCCATAGAAGAGAAAGTGTTAAGCAAAAATGCAATTTTCACATATCACAAAAGTGTGTAGACCATTGCGGATGAAGCGGGGAAGGACTCTATACGGGCTAAGCAGCTTAGTGCCAAATTGTCTGACTCTCTGGCTGTCTCTGTCTTTTTGCCTTTTCGATTTTTGGTATTGCCTTTTTGCAATTGAATTGATCGGGAATCGCAGCCAATGGAAATCAATTGGCAATTCGTGGCTCAATTTTGTGTGATTTTTTATGCAAATTCAAACGTAATATTTGCATTGAATTAGAGCTATCTATCATTAGATAAATCCTTCTATCTCTCTCTACTCTCTTTATCTCTCTCATTCTCTCTGTCTCTCTCAAAATTTAATTGCCTTGTTTCGTATCGACTCGCACACTCATACAGGTTTACATTTAATTACAACACCGTTGGCAATAATTTATAATACTAATTAAAATTTTGAACACGCTCACACACACACACACACACACACACACAGACAAACTCTAATAGACATACACACATACACACAAATACACATATACACGCATAAATAAGCAAGGGGTCGGGGTCGTATACGCCTGTGGCATTGGTAAATTTTCATTTGCATGCAGACAGCGGCATTACCGTTAGACAGTCACGTATGTGCGTATGCCGTGTGTATGTGTGTGTATGACCTTTATCAATCAAATGTTAATTAAGTTTACAATCAACCCCAAAAGAGAGCCCCAAACTTATCTCGCTTTGCCCTAAATTCAAATTTGTTTGCTAGTTAAAAAATTATTACGCATACGCCGTGTATTACGGGTATCTTGTGGTCTCGAAGCTATCATTGGTGGCCTGACAATTTTTTGTTAAATTTTTGTCTATCTCTACCAGTCTTTCAATAGTTTTAAATCTTTTCAACCAGTCTATTTTCCATGCATCTTTTCTTCCATTACTCTTCTGGCCATTCCTTTGCATTTTTCTTTAAGTTTCCTTTCTTCTGCATTTTACATTTTTTCAATGTTTCCATTCATTCAATTACTTCCTTTTCTTTTTCGAGTTCACGTCTTTTTCTACAGCTTTTTTCTCTATTTCATTTTTTGTTGACACAATCCCAAAAATTAGCCACTTTGTCGTTTGCCATTCCCACCATCTTTTTTTTTTTTTTGGTTCAATTGTCGAGTTTAGATGCACACAATAGCGCAACCGGAAACGGAAATGCTCTGCAGCACATGTCATCCGCTTGGTCTATCTTTTACACTCTTTGCTTTCACTCTCTCTCTCCATCTTTATATTTCTTTCTCTGTGCCTTTAAATGACATTCTATGGTTTGTTTGTAATGGTTTTTTTGGTTAAAATGCGCACAGATTGATGCGTGTCCCAAAAATTGAATACTGCCCGCAAATTGTGGCTTTCTCGGTTTGATGTCAACAAGGCACAAATACAGAAAGAGAAAAGTATATATATTTGAAAAGAAAGAGAGAGAGGGAAGAAAGAGAGTGAAGAGGAGAAATAGAAACAGAGAAAACACATCTATACTCACTTTATAGAAGCATCGTTCAGCACGCTTTTATACACTAAGCTCAATGGTCAAACAAGAAGCTCTATCTCTCCATGAAAAAAGCTTTGCCTCTGCTTCAAGTCAAACAAGCCACACATGCAACAACAACAACTATGCAACAACAACTACAGCAAAAAAGGGTAACAACAGCAAAAGTCGAAGCTACAGGCATTTTACAAGGTCTGAACACTGTCTCTATCCATCTATCCCTCCCTAACTATCTCTCCCTAAATATCTCTCTCTAACTTTCTCTCTCTTTCTCTGTTTCCTTTCCTATACTGCTGCACTAAATTGCTCAACTGAAAAAGGGAAAATCAAGCTGCCGCTTGATGAAATCGCATTAAAATGCAATAAATATTAAATATTAATTTATGTTCTTTATCCGATCAGTGCTTGAGTTTTGAGTCCTGACAAGCTCACAGGCATCACTTTACAGTTGGCCACTTTGCACTCATTCAAGTAATTATTCAATTGCATTAACTTTGAGTGCAGGCAAACGTCAATAGAGGCTCACTTTATTCACAATTTACAATTTCCATAGATGAAGAGAGAGAAATTCAGGGCGACTTGATTAGCAAATTGTATCGAAATCGAAATGTATTTAAATACAGTTTGTAGAGTATAATAAATAATTTATTTAGAATACACTAAGTAAGATAAACTTTACTGGATGAGTGATTAAGTAGATTATGCATAGAGAGAGTTTGAACTGCAAGTATTTGCCCTATGACTGACTCTTAATACCGACTAATAATGTAAATTATCTAGTTTTTTGTTGTTTATCTGTATTAAATGTTCTCTTTCAGCATAACTAATTTCCGCCTTGTCTGTATTTTAAATATAAATCATTCATACACTCAATACATTCACATTCAAACATTCGTTAATACATTATTTACATTCATACATTTAGCTCGACATTTATATATCGCTTCAGCATACAAATTGACGCCGCCAAACGTTGCACATTCAACACATACTCATACACTATGCAGTATGTTGCACGCAACGTGCAGTATGTAGCATACTGTATGCTGTATGCCGCATGCAACATAGAACAGCGCAATTGTGCAACTGTAGCATAGCGCATTGTATGAAGTGACAAGCGCAGCAAAGCGAAAGGTCATCACATGCACCTTGGCATTTTAAGCACCCGTCTCCCTCCTCATCCGACAAACACTTGCCACATGCAACAGATCCTCTCTCTCTCTCTCTCTCTCTGTCTCTCCCGCTTGCCCCCAACGCATTTGGCAGTTGTAAATGACAGACGTCAGCGTGGCACAAAAGACAGCAACTGGCGTCTGAATGCTGCAATGTTGCATAAGCTGAATGTGAGCTCTGTCTCTCTGTCGCTATCTCTATCACTATTTCTGTCTCTTTCTCTGTCTTTGTCTCTGTCTCTGTCTCTGTCTCTGTCTTTATC
>JBANCZ010000871.1:0-27572 GCA_037040025.1 Sphaerogastrella javana | reverse complement strand
TGATCTGAAAAAAATTGAATTCTTTACTTATTTATTGTTTATTTAGTATTTTTAATAAATATTTTACCTAATTTGTATTAAATATATAATTTATTCATTATTTATTTAATATTTTTGATAAATGTTTTACCTAATTTATATTAAATATATAATTTATTTAATATTTTAAATAAATATTTTTATTCAATATTTTCTTAAAAATATTTCCATTTAATATTTTTTATTAAATATTAATATATTTTAATAATTATTTGGTTTTTTTTTAATATTTAATTTTTTAATATTTTTTTTTATTAATATTTTTTTCATTTTTATAGAGTATCTTCAGTATAATCATCGAAAATCTTGACTTGATTTGCTTTTTGTGCATTTTTGCGTTCTTGTTGTTGCTGGCAGTTGAAAGATTAGAGGCCCAAGGGTGTTAGGCTGTCTACGTGCACATACAGACAAAACTTTAAGCGCTATGGATGTGTGTGTGAGTGTGAGTGTGTGTGAGGGTGTGTTAGTGTGTGTGTCTGCCCTGGCACAGGTGGTCACTCGTTGGCTTAGGCGGGAGCAGCAGCAGCAACAGCAGCAGCCGTGGCAAGCAAATGATGTCAGCCATTACAATGCATGAGTCAAAAGTTGAATTTTAATCAAAAAAGAAAAAAAATTTATAAAAAACCTGCTCGAAAGAAAAGCGCAGAAACCAAGTGAGAAAGAAAACTGACCCACACACACACACACACATACAAAAATACACATACATACATGGATTAGTATGGCATTTGTATGTGTGTGATGCTGGCATGATTAATGAGACAGTGTTGAACATTTGCTTGACATGACCTGCCCCTAAGCACACAAACACACACACACACACACACACTTACTCACACTCTCTCACACACACATACTAACACTCTCTCATACTCACACACACACACACAGATGTCACAATTCACTAACTTTTTAAATGTCGTAAAACATTTAGCAATTTGTTGGCAAAGCTAAGGCCTTGAAAGAGATACCAAGAAGAGTGAATGAAAGGGGGATAATGTAAGAGTGAAGAAGACACAGAGAGAGAGAGAGAGAGAGAGAGAGAGAGAGAGAGAGTGAGAATGGGTAAGAGATAGATAGAGGAAGAGAGACTGAGAGGCAAACGTTTTGTCAATTGTTCAATAATTGAAATTTGTGAAATATGCGCTTAGATGCGACCTTGCATTGACCAGCGTGTACTACTTCAACTATAGCTGCTGTCTGTAACCCAATACGCTGACAAATATTTTACTAACCCCAAAATATGTTTGGCAAAAGTGAAAGAAGAAGAAGAAGAAGAAGCAGCAGCTGAAAAAGGCAAAAAGCGTGCAACACAAACAAACAGGCAAGAAAATTGAAAAACACAAGGTCTCAGATCAAATTACCTCACATCAGCACAAACACACACAGACACACTCGAAAATACACTCACATATTCACACACACTCACTCTCTCACATTCACTCTTACTCATAGATATACACACAGTTTGACAGCATCATATTAAAGTTTAATTTGTGTGTAATTTAAGTTAAATGTAGTCGAAAATAACAGAGCAACTCGATCACAACTCACCCCCTCACTGCTCCCCCCTTCACTCCTTTTCACATTCTCTCCTACTACTCCTCCCACTCACCTCCTTCACACATATCACTTTCCATAAACTTGGCCCCCAAACAATTTTTTGGAGCAAAAATTTACATAGAAGAAAATCATAAAATAGAAAATCTGAGAGTTGGGGTTGGTTAGTAGTTTCCATTGGGAAGCTTCTACTCTTAAAACAAAAAAAAAAAAAAAGAAAGGAAAAAAAAATTATATGCCAAAACTTATGGGGTAGAGTGGAAAATCGAAACTCGATAATTTATTTTGCTGCCATTCCAAGCGATTTCTCTCTCATGCGGCGTAGTACATTTATTACTTATGCTAAGGAGCAGCCACACACACACACACACACACATACAGAGTCAGTCGTGCATGTGTATGTGTGTGGAAATTCACCATGCATGCGGCTGGCAGCTGTCCGGGGGGAAGGATAGGGAGTATGCTCTGTGGGGGCAACGAAAGTTGCATGCCGTGGGATTATATATGAGTTCGATTATTTCAAGTTACGTTGCTTAAATGGCAGCATAGCAGAGTGAAAGAGAGAGAGAGAGAGAGAAAGAGAGAGAGAGAGAGAGAGAGAGAGAGAGTGAAAGAGAGAGAAAGAGAGAGATTGAGGTGCAAGCAGGGCAAGTAGTCGCGTCAGCAACATAAAACATCAGGCAACAGTCTCGACCTTGCCTCACATTCTATATATATTGGAAAATTGTTATATATGCCTTAATTTGTTTGCCGAGTTGAGGAAGAAAATATAAAAAAAAAAACTGCAGCAAGTCTGCTAGAAAAGTGCGCAGAAAAAAAGGCACACATATTTATCTTAGTTTATTAAATGCACATTCAACTTGCTTTAAGCATATTAAATTATTGACATATCTTTATATATATTAAATGCATTAATTAATCATGTAAAGAAAAAAAAATTCTGTTTGTTAAACAAATTAGTTACGCGCATTTTAATATTTATGCCATGAACAAATTTAAATGTTTACAATTTATTAAAAAAAAATGCATAAAATGCATATTGTAAAAAGACTTTTCCAATAAGAGGTGTTATTTTAATATTTTTAATAAAAATTTTAATTTTTGACGTAAATGATTACATGTTTATTTTATAATAAAAGGAAAATATGTGCTATAAATAATAAATAATAATTTTAAGCAAGGACTGTATTCTTTAAGTGAAATATCACGTACCAATATAGAGGGCTATTCAAAATAACACCTCTTATTGGAAAACTGCTCCATTGCATTGCTTTATCATATATTATGCTTTTTTTTTAAATAAAATATTAATATTTAAATTTATTTTATAAATATATGTATTACTAAGTATATTCTATAGCAAGAACAAACAGTATCAATGGTCTATTTAAGCATACAATTCATTCAAAGTAAATTGATCTACTTACCAAAAATGCAATGCATTGCATTGATGTATAATACATATATATATATAGCTAGTGTCTATATAATAGCTCTTTGACTATGATTTACATTCATTGTGCGATTGCTGCATGCGCATCATCTAATGTCAGGACGCAGAAGGAAGCTGGGGGCAAGAGGAAAAAGCAGCAACTCAAAATGAAAAACTCATTAATTTGTGCAAAGTTTTATGAGGCGCTGTACTTATAATGCCATAGAGTCGTTGTCTGTCTGTCCGCCAGTCTGTCTGTCAGTCAGTCTGTCAGTCAGTCTGCCTGTCTTTTCGTCTGTTTACTCTGTTTCCAGTTGTCTATGCTGTTCCTGTTTCATGTTCATGGCTTTTTGTGTGCTTGTAATTTCGCCTTTTAGCAAGGTATAATTTTAATAGCATACTTTTCAGCGCTCGAGATGGAAGCTGCATCAATTTTTGAAGTTTGTTCGCATCTTAATGGACACGCTGCAGCCATTTGGAGGGCTTGGTTGGGCTGAGTTCTCAGCTAACAAGCGTATAAATTTCATGGTTATATACCCCCCCGAAAAAACATTCTTATGCGAGTGGGCGAATGGGCGGTTGGGCGAATGGGCATGGCTCTGCATTGGCATTGCATATTTTTTGGTCATTAAGTGTTTAGTGTAATGTAAATTTAATGTGCGCTAAAAAGCTTAATAACGATATCAAAAGGTATTATGATCGATTGCGTCAAATGTGGCTATGGGTCGACGACAGGTATGTCAACCTCCAACACCCCCACAGCGCCCCTCTTCTCATCTACCTGACAGTAATTTTGGCAAAGCGACAGTCCCCAGCTGGCCAATGACTGGAATTTTTATGATGGTTATTAAAAATTGTTGTGAAATTTTACACACAGAGAAAGCTCAATATCTGTGTGCGTGTGTGAGTGTATGAGTGTATGTGTGTGTGTATAAAGTGCTTGGATAATAATTGAATTTCTATGCAAACTGTGTGATAATTTAAGAGGCAGTTAAAGGCACAAACGTGTCTGGCATAAGCCATACATAAACACAATCACAAGCACAAGCCGAAGCACTCACAGGTCATTCATAGGGTATTCATTGGGCTGGGTCATAAACTAATTGCCTTGGCCTGTGAGAAGCCTATATTGGGTAATTTCAAAACTCTTTGCATGCGGCATGGGAAAATGCACTTAAAAAAATCACAAAGAATTCTAACCAGCAATAACAACAAATTTATGGCATATATTCTTGTAAAAGGAATCATTGTCAAGGCGTTATAGATACCCTATAATGTATCTAGTATATATAAACCATATTTCTTTATATTTACAAATATAAAGCTTATATAATTCATTCATATTCACACCTGCAACTCAAAGAACTATGTATTCCTTTAAAATTCTCTATTAAACTAAACATTACTGATCTGCAACTAACAAATATTATGGAATATATCATTGATTTTATTTTATACTATATTATTGACTATATCATAGACTATATCATATACTATACAATAGACAATATGATAGACTATATCATAGGCTACATCATAGACTATATCATAGATTATATCATAAGCTATATTAGAGACTATATCATATACTGTATCATAGACTATATCATAGATTATATCATAAGACTATATCATAGATTACATCATAAGCTATATTATAGACTATATCATACACTGTATCATAGACTATATCATCGATTATATTATAGACTATATCGTGCACTATATCATAGACTATATCCCATTACACATCGTCTACTTTCTCTTTCACAGTGCAGCTCAAAAAGAATCAGCTTGAAGTATGCTATGCAATTGCAAATATTTGCAAAGCCTTTGATAAATACCATGAAAGAGTTCGAATAGTAACAGAAATATGAGTATGAGTGCATGCACGAGTACGACTACAACAACGACTGTGAGTATGAGTGGTAGCACAGGTACGGGTACTCATGCCATGAATGCAAACAGTTTTGTTTGTCTGTCTGTCTTTCGGCTCAGCTCAAAGTTGAACATTTGAGTTCCTCCTGTTTCTTCTGACCTTCTGCTAGCAGAGAGAAAGGGAGACACACAGAAAGAGAAAGAGAGTGAGACACAGTTGTGCGTATACGTGATTTATACGATTTTAGGGGTACGGCTTTTTTTGGAGGATGCCAATTTCACTAGCCGTTCCCCCCTCAAAAACACTGCACAATTGACTGTCTGATTGATTTACTCACAAAGCATTTGATTGATTTGGCAACAAGCACTCTAGCAGACATACAAACAGACCAGTAGACAGAATGACAGACAAACAGACAAACAGACAGACCAACAGACATATTGACAAACAGACAGACGAAACAGTTGGAGGTACGCTGCTGAAAAATGCCTGCAAAGTCGTGCGTACAGTATTTTTTCTTTCATTTTCAGCAAAGGGCCAAATGGCTTTCACTGCACGTAACTTTTACCAGTTGCTGCTTTCTCTTTTATTGAACTCTAATCGGCATACAAATGCACAGAATAAAAACAAAACAAAAACGATAAAAAAAAGCGGTAGGAAATTAGCATACGCCGTGTCAGCTTGGCGTTTGCTTTGAGCGTCTCGCACGCATTGCGCATACGCCATGTGAGCTTGGTGGTAATGTGCCTAGCAAATATTCCCTGGTAATTTTAATTAGTTTTGCAGCAGCTGCAAAGGGGCATGTGGCATGTGGCAAGTGGCAAGGTGGTAGGCGGCATCAACAGTCCAACTGACGAACTGGCAAGCTGGCAAACTGGCAAACTGGAGTGAGTGGCAGCTAATTAAATTTGAGCCAGATTCAGTTGAAACTGCAGCCAGCTGTAGCAGTAACAGTGGCAGTGGCAGTGGCAGTGGCAGTTCGTATATGCTAATTGATGTGTCTGTTTAACTGCATTGTTGCACAGCTTGTTGCACAGGTTGCAAGGGCGCTCAAGATACCGTTAAGCTTCTTCTCCATCTCTGTCTCTCCAAGTCAGAGTGAGCGTATGTGGCAACATTATGGCTGCAAAGGGAGACAGACAAAGATATAGAGAGAGATATAGAAACATACTGACAGAGAGAGAGAGAGAGAGAGAGAGAGAGAGAGAGAGAGACAGTGAGAGAGAGAGAGAGTGATACACATACACATGCAACTTGTGCCCTAATTTAGTTTATTCATCATGCTATCGATAAAGGCATCGTCTGACAGCTCAACTAATGGGAAAATCAACTCAAATTTCCCTGTCACTCATTGAAATCGTTCATGAAAATTGCTTTAACAATTGCCAACCATTCAAATGTCTATGAAAACTTGGCAACTTGTACTAAATTAACAATTAATGGCTTAACACAGAAGTTGACACAAAATGAAAGAAATGCTAATTGATTTTGACTTTCATTGTTCGCCACACGTTTTACACACTAAATTTAACTCTTAGTAAGTAGTATTATTACATTTTAATGTAGTTTATGAATGTCATTAAATTTTTTAAACATTTTCAATAACATTTTTAATAACATTTCTAGTTCAACATGAATATGTTAGCTTTAGTATGACTAAGGCTCATGTTTGTTAATCAGGGTTTAGATGTAGATGAATTTACGTTTCGATTTTGGTTAGTTCTTTAAGATTTTTTTTTATACTGTCCAAATTTTTCACTTGCTTTATCATTTTCACATTCTTAAGCTTTGTAAAATTGCACTAGAGCTTTATATTTCTTATTCTCTATCAGCTTTTGCTGCTTCTCAATGCATTGACTAAGATTAAGATACTTTGTTTGATTGTATCTTTTTAGTTTCTTTACACTGCATTCAAGAGGATTTGAGGTTTGGAAATGGTGGAAAAATAAAGGTCTAAGAATGTAAAAGAGTTCGAACATAAAAATAGATATATATTTATATATTATGTATTATTTATAAGTATTAATTCTAGATGTATGCTCAAACTCTTTGTCATAATTTAAAAATGATTTAAAATTTGTAGTTCAAAAAATAAATATTTAAAGCAACATTAATGTTTTGACTAGTGCAACTAAAGTTTTGTCCAAGTCGTTTATTTTAGCACAAATAGATTTGAAACAGCAAAACATTATCAGAAGCAAGAGTAGGAGATGGAGGACTAGAAATGGAAGCTGTTGCTGCTAAAGGAGCAGTAATAGAAGCTGTTGCTCCTGCTGCTGCTGCTGCTTTGTCACTCGACTTCTGCATAGATTTGCGCATTCAAAAAGGCAAAATAAATGATTTTGTTATAATTAATTACGCAGCGCACTCACAGTCAGATATACCCAACATTGCCACGCCCCCTAGTCCCGACTGGGTAGATGGTTGACCCTCTATGTCTCTCAGTCTCAGTAGCTGCACAAAAAACTCGCTTAAGCAGCTTAAGTGAAAAAGACAAGGGCAAAGCAAAGCAGTGAGAGAGAGAGAGGGAGTTAAAGAGAGAGGGAGAAAGAGAGGAAGGAAGAGAGATATATATAGATAGTAAGAGAGAGAAAGAAAGATAGTGTATAAAAATGCCGCACAAATGTTTGCGCTGTCGTGCAGAAAATGGGCAAAAATGACAAAGGCAAATGCTGTGAATGTGAATGTGAATGTGAGTGTAAATGTGAATGTGAGTTTAAATGTGAATGTGTATGTGAATGTGAACATTGTAAACATTGGACAGCCAGGGCAAGTTGAGGCAGCGCCACAAACAATTGGCCAACAAATTAATGATGGCTCGAAACTAATAGTTGTAGTTGTAATAGTGCTCTAGGTAGCACAAAACACAGAGCCAAAAAACACACACAAATACACACAAACACACACACACATACACACACATATACACACACATACACACACACATACACACACAAACACACACACACACACACACACACACAAGAAGAAGACTAAACAATGAGCTCTCATCTCTAAGCTTTCTCTTTCTTTCTCTTTAGCTGTGTCTCTGGCTTCTCAGGTTGATTAATTGCTTACACTCGCTGCCCGGAAAAGGTAAGGGTACAGTGGAGCTTGGCTTGAATGGATATGGATGTGGTGTGTAGGGGTGTAGGTGCATTGTTGGCAGCACTTTAGACATATGCAGATGCAGCTCCTTGCATTGTCAAAGTGAGTTTTTAGCATTCGCTTTATTTATGCTCATATTCTTACAGGCATTTATATTCCCCTTTAAGCATAAGTGAGTTTTTTTTTATGTGTCTCAAAAGAATGCCTTTGCTTTTTTCTCTGTCACTCTCTCTCCCTCTCTCTCACTCTTTGTCTCGTTGTCTCCTTGTCCCGCCCACGCGCGGAAAATTGCTCTAAAATAACTTGCATATCAAAGCGACGTAACGCCTACTCAAGGCACGCCCCAAAGTCATTGCTAGCTTATACCCTGTAGCCAAACGAATGGGGTGTTTAGGCTGCATAGGCATTGCTTAGTGTAGCACTCTATGTCAACGAGCACACACGACTGGCAGCTTGTTTTTGCGCCTTCTTGAACACACAATAAAATTGAAGACGAACTGCAAAAGACGTCAAAAATGTACAAATAAAATGCAAAAAGGAGCAAATAAAAAATAAGAGAAGAAGGAAAAAGAAATATACAAATAGCAATAGAAGAAGCTGCGCTAAAAGTTATGGCACAAAAGGAAAATGGCATGCGCTAAAAAACGCAAAAATATTGCCAAGCATTTTCCAATAAATTTGCATAAGTTCGTTGCATTGGCGCTAACATCGTTGTGTTGTCTTCGTCGGCGTCTTCTTCCTCGTCTTCTTCCTCGCCTTCTTCCTCATCATCGTCTTCGTCTAATGCATTTTGCCTGCTTATTTTATGCCTCCGTTTTTTATATTTCCTCCACTTTTTTAGCTTTGTATGCTGCCTTTTTATCTGCATTCTTGTGGGCGCACCAGGTAAGTTTTACTTCTGCTTCAGCTTCTTCAGCTGCTGATTTTGCTTCTTGCCGCTGGCAGCAATCTCTCTCTATCTCTCTCTCTCTCTCTTTCTCCCTCTCTCTCACTCTCCTTCTTTCAGCTGAACTTTGACACTGCCGATCGTGTTTTACCTGTATTGTAAGTTGAAGTTGTTGTTGCTTTTGTTGCTTTTTCACGCTGCATTTCTGCATTTATTGAGTGTCTTGCCTTTGGCACACTATCGAAATGGCAAATGCATTCAAACTCTGACCTCTGGCATTAAATGACTTGTAAATTTGCTCGAGTAAGATGCGCATTTGCCACAAAAATTCCAAGGCAATGCAATTCCATAGCACATCCACAGACAGCCAAAGAATATTCTCCAAAAAAAACTACACTTAATATAACAAATTAAATATATTATATAATAATATATTATATCATAATTTTATATATATTAAAAATATTATTATTATATATAATAATATAGTAATATGTACTATATAATATTGTATATAATTCCATCTGTGCTATATTATAAACAATATACTTGTATTATATATAACTAAAATTACAAAAATGAAAAACAAATATGTGAAAAATTGTTGTTTTATTTGTCTTTTATTCTGCAATAGGAATTTTAGATAAGGTAAGTTTGTGGAAAGCAGGGCTGCAAATTTCAGTGTAGTTTTAACTAAAGAAAAATTACCACGGAAAGAGCCCAATCAAGCGAGATTATTCGAAAAGTAAGGACAGTCCCTCAGACTGCAGCTTAAGCTTAAAAATTCAATGGTAAAAATGTATTTTAAATGTAATTTACTATACTTAATTTTATATTATAGTAATTTTTATATTTTTATATATTATTATTAATTTAATAAATTATGTCATAATCTAAAATGTGTTTCTTTAATTTCATTTTAGATAAATAAAGCAAACTAACTGTTAAATATGTTCAATGTAAAAAATCACAGCTGAACGCCTTCAGCGCATGAGAAAATTGAGAGGAAACTTTGAACAACTTCTGCAGGTGTACAATGAAAATAAATAAAAGACAACAGAGCCAAGGGCCAAATTCTCATATACACGCCAACACACACACATATACACTCAAACACACACACACACACATACAGAGAGATACCTATATAGAAAGAACTTGAGCCACAAGTGTTGGTTCCCCAGCGGCAGCTGCTGAGGCGGAAGCGAGCACAAAAGCCCAAAAGCATAAACCAAAATGGCAAACTCAGCACACACACACACACACACACACACACACACATACACAGGTACACACACATAAACACACACATACATTTTTACACTCATACATATATATAGGCATGGCGATCAGGGTCAGCGCATTGAGGCTGCTGAATTATAAATTTTCAATGAATTGACACTTGAGGTCATATTGGGCTAAGCTTTTAATTTGTGCACACAGTACAGGTGAAAGAAGGGGTGGGGTGGCAGGAGGTAGGAGGGGTTGTGCCTGACCAGCGTTGCGTATGGATGTTTTAAGTTTCGACGGCGTTGGCCTTGATAGAGAGAGAGAGAGAGAAAGAGTAAGAGAAAGTGAGGGGGAGCTAATGGTGAAGCAATTTTTTTGTCGCTGTTATTGGGAAAAAAGTGTTGTCGCCTGAGGCCACTTCCTACATGCCACATGCCACATGCCATACGCCACATGCCACTCGCCTCTTATCGCCTGTCGCTTGCCACATGTGGCAAGTGTGCGCTGTGTGCACAAATTGATGGTTAAGGCAAAACTTTTGCCACATAAACTTTTGCCTTTTTTTCTTCTTTCCTTCTTCTTCTGCAACTTGTTCTTTTGCCACTGGATATGCACGCCTGTCCTAGAGTATATCATGCGTTTGGTTGATTCTATATTTTCTTTCATTTTTTTTGTTGTTGTTTTTTTTTTTTTGTTGTTTTTGTCATGGGCGTTTGGCCATTTTTCTTGGCTTTGGGGCAAGGCCAAGCAGCGCTAACAGCTAAACGACACCCTTGATATTTCTAATTACCTGAGGCTGCGGTAATAAATGTGCATTGAAATTAGTTAAATTCCGGGCCAAAACCGCAATCAAAGGCAAACAAAAAACTAAGAGTAAAACATGAATCAGTGCGCAGAAGCAACAAATTGAGAGCAAATGCTGTAACAATTTTAAGAGCATATTTCAGCCGGGAAATTTTCTCTTAGCAGTAGGTGTTGTGTGACCATGCGTGTGTTTGTGTGTGTGTATGCGTGTGTGTGTGTGTGACATTTGTTGTGGCTGTTGCTTTGAGTATTGTTAATTTATGTGTTTAATTTGTAAGCTGGCATAATTCGAGTGCTAAATCGCTGGACATTTCAGCTCAACTGTTGCATGGCTCCATGCATTTCAAGGCAACAAAAGAGGCGAAATTAATGTGCACACATTTGTTCGCTAGATTGAAATATAACAAAACCATAAATTGTTAATTGTATATGAGAGTGTGAGTGTGTGTGAGTGTGAGTGTGTGTGTGTGAGTGTGTGTGTGTGAGTGTGTGTGTGTGAGTGTGTGTGTGTGCATAGAAATTCCAATGCAATGATTTCACACATAGCAGAACAATCAGCACAAATTACAAACGATTTTCTCATTTATTATTTGATTTTCTAATAATACTCTATATAATATATACTAACTGCAATATCTTTGCCCACAATTTCAAGCTTCAATTCAGGTGAAAGGTTCAAGCTTAAACTCGAGTTGAATTAATGATTCCATGCCTGCAATTTATGTTGTCATTGCATTAAGCCATAATCTATGCGTTGCTCCATGGAAGTATTCAATGAATGTTGCTCTGCCAGCTGCCTGCATTCACAAAATTCATCTCAAAAGTAAGGTCAAAAGACTTTTACATGCATCTTACTTTAGTATCTTTAAGTCGTACCTCGAAGGAAAAAAGTTAATGTAAAAGATACATACTCGCGCGAGTATATAATGAGAGAAGGAGTCCCACAGGGTAGTGTCCTTGGACTACTACTCCACTCCCTCTATACGGTGGATATACCAAGTCCCAGCAGTCAACATATGACAGACCACAAACAAGGCTATCATGGCGACATCGCCATTATCTACAACTCCAGTTGTAGTCGTCTGGAAGCTTATAGACTTTAGGGATATCTCGATAGTCTTGCAGCTTGGTGCAAACAGTGGAACTTAGAGATTAACCCACTAAATACAACAAAACCCCTGTTTCACACTCAAAACGCGAATCTCGAGTACCCCTAAAATCCAGCTGAAAGGAGTTACCCTGGAGCAGGCGTCACAAGCCAAATACCTTGGTATAATACTGGACAAGCGACTTACTTTTGGGCCACAACCAAAAATTGTAGGCTTAGACTACAGCTACTAAGATGGCTCAATAGTAGAAAAATTACACTACCACTGACAAGCAAAAGAGCTGCATATGCGCATTGCGTTCCTCCAATTTGGTTGTATGGAGTGCAGATATGGGCGATCGCAGCCAAATCCATCTACAAGTGTATCCAGGTCTTACAGAACCTTGTACTACGGCAAATGACAAACAGTCCCTGGTTTGTGCGTGGCACCACCCTCCATAGAGACCTCAATTTTCATACAGTTGAGGAAGAAATTGGAATGCACACCAGCTGATACAGTGAGAGACTGAAGAGGAACCGCAGCCGACTCGAAAGACGATTAATACCCGTTCGGCCTCTAAGACGATTTAAGCGACAAGACCTTTAGACTTTAGTTAGCTGACTCTATTTGTATTTATATTAAATCCTCATAGAAAGGTTTGGTTTGAGTTAAAAATATTGTGATTGATTGATGTAACATAAGAGAAAAATAAAGCATCTATTACATTTTATACTTAAATATGTTTTTATATATTCTACATATTCTTTATATACTTTGTGAATAGAGCCACATTCTGTACTAATTGCTCCCAGCTACAGTTTGAAATTGAAATTTGAAATTACTCTAACTTCATCAATTAATTTTGAATATTGAGTTGCTGTTGCTGTTGCTGTTGTTGTTGATGTTGCTGTTGTTGTTGCTTTTGCCATTGAGCTGAGTTGAATTAAGTTGTAGTTTTTTTTGTAGGTGTAGGTGTGCGCCAGGTGGCAATACCTGTCCATTAGCTTCAGCCTTTTGTTCTTACGTTTAAACGAGCGAAACATAATTGGCCCCAGCAATTAACACAATGTGCATAAAAACGAGAGGAGGAAAAGAAAAAAGAGCAAACACCTAAAAGAAAAAACCTCGTTAAAATTTTCCGTTGTAGTAGCTTTATAAATAAACCATTAAGCTCCAACTCTGTGAGTGTGTGTGTGTGTGTGTGTGTGTGTGTGTGGAGAGAGTGTGTGTGTGTGTGCCAACAGTGAATTCCGGCAATATGTTGCTGCTGCTGCTCAACCAAATACTCTGCCGGGAAAACATGTTGATTGTTGCTGTTGTTGCTGCTGTTGTTGCTGCTGTTGTTGTTGCTGTTGTTGCTGTTGCTGTTGTTGCTGCTGTTGTTGTTCTTGTTGCTGCTGGCAGTCATGCTTCAAGTTACAATATGTTGTTACTGAATAAATTCCAAAAAACTTCTCTGGCTTCGAACTGTTCACTCGCTCACTCTCTTACTCGCTCACTCACTCACTCGCTCACTCGCTCACTCGCTAACTCACTCGCTCTTTCGTCCGTTCATTCTTTCGTTCATTTATTCGTTCGTTTTGCTTGTTGGTTCGCTGTTGCGTTTGTTCCCTCTTTTGCTAAGGGCCAAAGCAATTTCTATTTTCATTTAATAGCAAAAGTTGCTATATTTTTTCACTTTTATTTTTTTTCTCGAATTTTCTTCTTTTTTTTTGGAAAATTGTGCCAAATATTTTGTAACGCAGCGCAAAAGTTTTTTACTTCTGGCCAATAAAAAAAATAAAACAAAGCGTTGAGCTGATGCTGAAACCCCCAAAAGGTGTTCCGCAAAGAAAGCGTAAAATGTTTGGTCATAAAACACAGAGAGAGAGAGATAGAGAGAGAGAGATAGATAGAGAGAGAGATAGAAAGAGAGAAAGAGAGAGAGAGGGAGAGAAAGAGGAAGAAAGAGTGAGATAGAGAGGGGTAAAGAGATAAGCACACGCTTTGTATTGCTTAACATTTCAATTTTGAATTGCTTTTTCTTTTTTTGTGTATTTTGGTTTTTAGCGGATTTTGAGCCCACATCAAGAGGTTAAATTTCAAGCGGGAAATTTTGGCCTTTCGTCGAAGAATAAATGCAAAAATATAAAAGAAATCTCAAATATTTATGAAATTAAATTTATCATGACAGACATTAATTTGTTGGCTCAAGATGGTCATGGGACCAGGGTTAGATGTGCGGGTTTGAGTGGGTGAGTGGGTGAGAGGGTGATTGGGTGTTTAGACTGTTTGTGGTGGGTTCAGGCTGACTGAATGAATGGATGGTTACGCGACAACGGCGCGCTTTGAATTTGCAATTTCAATTTGAAAACAATAAACTAAGTACATCGATTAAATCCTACGCACGTAAGACCGGCATGGCTTAGTTTGTTGTCCTGCTGCTGCTGTTGCTGCTGCTGCTGATATTGGCCACTTTCACAGCTGCTGTTGTTGTTGTTGTTGTTTTGGCCCCGTTTACAGTTACTTGATTTATGCAAGGCATGACCAGGCACTTCCCCTCAGCTGGCGCTGGGGACTCCTAGGCCTGGGCTTCATTATGCCAACGCAATCGCTTCAAAAAAACCAAGAGATATACTATATAGAATGAAACCAAAAAAAAAGGAAGAAAAAAATACTTACTGTGGCGCAGAGGAATGGCCAGGCTAATGCGCTTCGAAGGATATCGTTGAGGCGTCTCCCCGGGGGCAAGCAGCATTGGTTGGATACTCATACTCAGTGTTGGCTTTATTGGCGTACATATTTATGCTGGCAACAAGAAATTACGGCCATGAAAATGGCCACAGTTTTGCTCATTTGTTAGTCCTTGTGCGTTTTGCGTTTTGGTCATATTTTATTTTGGTTTTTGCTTTTGCCAAAAAATAAATTTAGCGCATAATCAGGCTTTAATGCTTCACAACCAAGAAGAGCCTTCAGCTTCTATCTCACTCTCTCGATGTGTATCTGTATCTCTTCTCTGTTTGTATTTGCTTCAGTTGTTTTTTTTCTTCTCTTCCCCTTTTGCTCTTGTTGTTGTTGTTGTTGTTGCCAAAATCCACATAA
This sequence comes from Sphaerogastrella javana, assembly GCA_037040025.1. Taxonomy (NCBI): domain Eukaryota; kingdom Metazoa; phylum Arthropoda; class Insecta; order Diptera; family Drosophilidae; genus Sphaerogastrella; species Sphaerogastrella javana. The sequence goes on along the minus strand of JBANCZ010000871.1, from coordinate 12,465 downwards.
CAGCTGTCAATTAAAAAGGATAATTTCCCTGATATTCATCACAATGCAAATGAAAATGAAAACACAAAACAAAAGGTTAGACAAGTTCATCACACCGAATTTTAAATAGACTTAAAGTAAACAGGAAAAGCTTTCAATAAAGTACAATTAAATTTACAAAAGTTATACTATTTGAACAAGCATTAAAAATATGCTTAAAATTGTTTATATGACTTTTAAATTTTTGCTTTTATTTGCTATTTTATTTGCTTTTAAAAGTTCAATTACTTTTGCTCATGTTCTCTTTCATTTGCTGTGCGTAAAGTTGATTCTGCAATCAATAAATCATTATGATATAGAATAAGTGCATCGTTTAGATTATGAATTTAACTACCCCATAGTATACCCTATAATAATCGTTAGTCGAGAGTATAACAATGCTTGGTCTCAGCCCAGCGAACTTGAAACAGCTTAGCCCGAAGTGAATTATGGCCAGCAAATTAGTGTGGATTAACACGGCTGTGTGTGAATTGTGTGTGTGTGTGTGTATGTGTATGGCATCTAGGGAGCATAGACGAGCAGAATGAGTATCATGATAAGCAGAGAGCGGAGTGTAAAAAGTGAAAGCAAAGGCAAAGGCGAAGGCCAAAAGCAAACCAAACTGCGGTTATCCTGCTTCAATTTGCTTTTCGCTTAGATTGGCAGCTCTCTTTGGCTCTATATCAGTTCAACTGTGTATGTGTGTGTATGTGTGTGTGTGTGTGTGTGTGTTTGTGTGCCTGCCTTTTGTTAACAATGAAACCTTTTAAAGCCAAAGTCAGTGGGGCTCGTTTGTCAGCGCATTGTGCGCACGAGCGAGATTTTGATACATTTTGATAGATGGCCAAAACAAAATGCCCAATTATTTGATACACTCACTTTAAGGGGCGCACAGCCAAATAAATAGTCAGTCCAGTCACTACCACTGTCGTTCCATAACAATTAGACTTCACAGAGAGCGAAAGAGGGAGATGAAAAAACAAAGACAGAGAGAGGGGGCTACAAATCGACTCGCGATGGAAGTTACTTATCAGAAAATGCTTGGACGTTCGCCTGTCGCTTGTCAAAGTCAATGGTTCTACCCACACACACACGCACATACACACACACACAATGACAGCTCCAACTACACACACACAAGCATACATACAGAGCATAAATGCTACTCTAATCCAGTGAAGCAATTTGCTGTATGAGCAGCACAATGGATATTGACAGGCCGACAGAATGAAAATTCTGCCAGCAGCATCAAGCAAAAAAAAAACAAAAAGAAAACAAAAAAAAAATACAAAAAAAAATATATATATAATGTATATTGTATACTGTATAATGTACTACATTGTATGCCATATAATACATAATGTAGTATTTTATAAGAAACAATATTACAACCAAAAGTGAATATACTTTGTTGGTTTTTCAAATGCTTTTATTTTGTTGAATCTTTTGTTTTAAAACTAATAACAATACAATTTTCGAATAGTAGCTATGTTTAGCAAATCAGCTTAATGTTTAATCTATTTAAATTAACATAAATAAAATGTGAGTAAATATTTTATTAACTAATTCAAGCGCAGACAAAGCGAATTCACTGGGACTCAGTCAAAAAGTAATTGATTGTTGCAGAACGAGTGGGCGAAAGCGAATGGCAGCTGAGTGTCTGAGTGTGAATATATTCGAGATGAAATTGCACAGATATTCAATGTCATACGTATATATATATATAGCTCATATAGATATATATATAGTTCGTTTAGCTATGACACTTAAAGGCAACAAAAGTGTGAAAAGGAAAGGCAAGCAGATCATGTGAGCCTTTAAGAGACATGGCCAAAAAAAATCCAAAAAAGGCTTCAGTAGACCCAAAGACAGACAGACAGACTGACAGACAGACAGAGAGGCATATAGGCAGACAGACAGACGGACAAAGAGTAAGACATACAGACGGAGGTACAGCTTTTTTTTCATACTACTTCTATTTGGGTTTCCAGCAAGAGCTGAATGCCACGTGCTGTCTACTGCAGGCAATGTGTGTGAGTCTAGTCAAGCATGGCGAGAGAGAGAGAGAGAGAGAGAGAGAGAGAGAGAGAGAGAGAAAGAGAGAGAAAGTCAAGCAAGGAGCACTATTAAAGCACAATCACATTTTAGCATTTATTGTGGCAATTTCGCAGAAACGATTCCCATCTAATGGCTTCTTTGATATGCTCCAGCTTCAGCTTCAGCTACAGCTACAGCTTCAGCCCCTGCTTCAGTTGCTCCCAACTGTTCCCGCTGCTGTTGTTGGCCCAGTTGCTTGCCACTTTGTGTGCCAAATGACCATTGTTATGTGTATCAGTTACTAAATTCAAATATTGAATACGGCCCAAAACGAATAGAGGCCAGGTTTGTGTCTTTCCTTTTTATTTTCTTTGCTTTCTCTCTCTCTCTCTATATGTATATATCCAATACGATCTCATTCTGTGTGTGTGTGTGCTTAGGGCATTTTGCTGCTTATGCTCTAATAACCATACTAATAATAATAAGCAACGTCAACGACATCGATAACTTTTGCTTATGCCACTTACATTTTCTGACTTTTCTGCTGCGTTTGCTAATTGACATCAGGTTGGGGGGGAGGGTGCAGGGGGGCTGGGCCCAATGGGGCGTATGAGTGTTATGCAAATGCTTTGGCGTGTCTTTGGCTAATGCAATACACCGTGTGGCATGTGGCATGCGGCATGTGGCACATAGTATGTGGCATGCACGTGTCCCTATCTCTCTATCACTCTCTCTATATATTTTTCTCTCTCTCTCTGTCACTATTTCTCTATCATACTCTTTCTCTCTTTGTCTCTCCTTCTCTCTCTCTCTCTCCGTTTCTCTCTGTTGTTACATCAATTATGCATGTGTTTAATTCTATTTATTGTTAACCAAACTTAATTGAAATTCAACAACAGCCTGGCCAAAATGCTCGACCTGAACTGACCTTCTATAGCAGCATCACAAATAAAATTTGTATTTGTTGCTTTTCCTATTTATCACGCAATTATAATGAAAATGTAAATAGCCAAAAAAAAAAAACGAACGCAATGACCGAACGACATCTAATGCCTTTGTGTCCCATATGCATTTTCGCATACAATGTGTATGCCAATGTGAATAATGTGAATGGGAATGTGAATGTGAGTGTGGCTATGGATATATGTGTGCTTGTGTGGCATAAAATCGCTTGCAGCATTGTCATTGCCTGTGGCAACCGCGAGCCATGTCAAAATTTGCTGCCTCTCACTTTACCACACACTCTCTTTAACCCTCTCCCTCTCTCCCTCTCTCTCTCTCTCTCTTTCTCTCTCTTTCTCTCTCTCTCTTTCTATCTTGCCCTGTTTTTCTCTCTGGTTTATTATGCGCCAAACAACTAGAGGCGCCAATGAACAACATTACACTAAATTCACATAGAAGGGTCGTACTCTGTTCGTATTTCTGTCCCTGCTTTAACCCTACAGCGCCCAATCATTCACCCACTTATCACTCATACACACCCCTCTCAAACTAACAAACTCGCCACCCCTCACTAGCCCTAACTCCCACATGAACTCCAGTGGAAGAATAGACTAGTCGCATTTGATATCAGAGAGATAATGAACAGCAACAGCAACATCAGCAGCAGCAACAACAGCAACAACAGCAGCAACAGCAAAAGCGCATTAAGCAAATAAAGCGCTGAATTTGCAACGTAATTACAGTTAGACCGATTCGGGAATACTGTCAGACCTCTATAGTACATATACATATATATATATATATAGACTGCACTACTGCTGATACTCTAGATGCCACTAGAGATGGCCCAAAGCCTGCTCGAATCGAGAGAGAGAGCACAGAAAAACGAATAGATAATAGATAATTATGACATATAATTATTTGCATAAATACATTTAAAATTTTGGGATTTTTAATATTTATATGTTCTTATCAAGCATTGATTTCTATATTATTTTAATGGAAATAAAAAATTAAGTTATTTCTACATTAATGGAATAATAAAATTTAAATTAAATCATTTTTTCTGTTCAAGTTAACAAATTAAATTCATCATTTTATTAAAGTATTTCTATGTTATTTTAAATCTTTTTAGTTTGATTAGTATTTATATTTGACTTGTATTTAGTTGTATTTAATGATTACAAATTATTAAACATTTTATTTATATATAGTTTATTGTTATACACTCTATTATAATCAAGTATCTCAATCAGAAGTAGAGTTTCTATAGGGTATATTCGACCACATGCAGCATCGCACTTTAAAATCGCGCCAGCAGGCTTTACACGTAATTAATGAGTGGCAACAATTACAATTTAACGGAGAGGAAAGTAGAGAGAGAGAGAGAGAAGGGAGAGAATGGCACGCAAACTTTTACCACGCACTGTTACGGCGCCAAACATTGAATTAAATGGTCACATATGGAATTACGAGCTACAAAATGCTAAAATGCTCAACGACAAACTCCCTGCCTCAATCTCTCCCTCTCCCCCTCTCACTTTCTCTCTCTCCATGTCGCTCTCTCTGTCTCTCTATCACTCTCTCTACCAATATCTCTCTCTTTCTCTCACTCTCTCTTTCTCTTAAAAATTTGCATGTTTTTTTGGAAAAGTTTTGCATTTGCTGTGTGTTGCATGACACTGGCCCTGCTTGCGACATGTTGCATGCTGCATGTTGCATGCTGCATGCTTATTTCCGCTTGCCTCGGCTGCAGCAAATTGAAAGCTAAAGTGTTATTTCGACAAAGATTTAAGCGTTTAACGAAACGAGAGTTGCGCCTTCAAATGACACAGACACGCCTACACATGCAACAGAACGCAAACGCCCATTCTAAGTCTGTGTGTGTGTGAGTGTTTGTGAGTGTTTGTGAGTGACTGTGAGTGTGTGTGAGTGTGTGTGAGTGTATCTGTATATGTGTTTGCATTGCCACAATCTTGTAGCAGCTTCTTGGAGTTGCTCCCTCTCAATTGAGCTTGTTGTTCGCCTCGTTCTTGGCGTGTTTACAATGTTTGTTCAATGTCAAGCAGCAGAGGGGGTTGACAGAGAAAGAGAGACAGAGAGAGAGAGAGAGAGAGAGGAAGAGTGAGAGAGGGGAAGAGAGTGAGAGAGGGGAAGAGAGTGTGTGTTGTTTTAGGGTAAGGGTATCTGGCATGTGTAGCTGTAAGTTAACAATGTAATTATCGCAGTGCTTAGCAGCGAATGAACTGCAAATGATGTTGTCAATTAGCGAAATCAAATGAAATACTCAATATGTTAAAACGAGCATAAACAATGAGAGTGTTCCCAACCATAATAACAACAGCAAATCGAAAAAATATACTACATATACATTAGGAGAGTGAGACAATTAGGAAACTTGTATAGAAGTGTATGAAATCGATTTACATTGAGCAAACAAAGAAGTTATATGAAGTAGAGTCAGGAAAACTATTTCAATAATGAGAAAGACAAAGATAGCAATAGTTTGAGATAAAAGAACAAGGATATGTATAGAATATGTAAAATATAATAGTAGTTATACGAAGTAGAGTCCGGAAGACCATTTCAATTGAAAGCAAAAAAGAATGATTGGAATAATTTGAGATTAAAGAAGAAGGATAAACGTGGAATATGTATATATAGAATACAATAGTATAATATATTATTATATGGAATGGTTTAGGGAAATTTCTAAAAATTACAGTAGAATATTATAGAGTATTATCCTGTGCAGAATAAAGTAAATTCAAAATTATATGTCTCAGGTCTCAGGAGGAATGTCTCAAAAGGCAGCAATAAAAACTGAGAAATAGTTTGAGATTAAAGAATTATAGTATAGAATAGATTAGTAAACAGTGAATTATAGTATAAAATATTATATATAGTAAAATATAAAGTAATATAAAGTATAGTAATTAGTATAGTATACAATGTGGCATAGAGTATACGGTTTACTGTAGTATAGACTTATTATATTGGCTAAATTATGGTTTTAATAGCATGAATATATTTATTTTAAAAAAATTTTTAACTTTTTTTAAAATTATTTTAATTAATTCTTTTATTTTTCACTTTTAAAGGTGAAATTCTTTTGCAGAACACAACTAATTGTGTGCATATATACTTTACTTTACTTTACTTTACTTTTTTTTCTTTTTGCGCAGCACAGTGCGTTAATAGCATATGTCTGTGTTGGCTAAGGGGAAATGGGGGAGAGAGGGAGCAGTACTGGCTAAGAGAGGAACTAAGAGCCAAAACCGAGACACTCAATGGCGAGACTCATTTGCGGTATTGCAGTGCTCGCTGCGAAAATCGCCTTCATTCGATTCGTTTATTGCCATCAATTATTTATACATACAATTATTCTTTCTGCTACGTTTCTTACCAGCTCTCTCTCTCCCTCTCTCTCTCTCTCTCTCTCCCTCTCTTTCGCTTTCTTCTCTCTCTTTTACTCATTTTATTGTGTTTTTTTTTTGTGTGTGTGCTGCTACTGCCACCAATGATCCTTAATCGGGCTCGAGTGGAGAGCAATTGCTTGTTGTAGTTGTAGTTGTTGTAGTTGTTATTGTTGCTGTTGTTATTGTTGTTGTTGTAGCTGTAGTTGTTGTTGTTGTCAGGTGAACGAGGCGAGGCCAAACAAATGCTTCTGGCCCGGGCCAATTATGTGCGCCTGGCTGTGAGCCAAATTGTAGCCGCTTTGTGGCAAGCATTTCACCTGGATTTGCAGGTGCTTGGACTTGGCAATGGGGGCAAGGAAGGGAAGGCAAGGAGGTGAGGGCAATGAGGAGTTCGACTAGGAGTGGTCATGGCAGTGGGATTTTGAGTGGGGGTATACGTTCATCTGCAGTTTACAACTCCACAATAAATCAAACTTGATAAATTGGGGTCAAAGTGACCAAATAGTAAGCAAGAGAAAGAGAGAGAGAGAATGGGAGAGAATGGGAGAGATCAAGTGGAGTTGGGTTGCATATTAATTATTGAATTGTTGACTATGCCACTGTTTGAACTATTCACTATTCAAATGTTCGAATGCCCGAATGTTCGAATGTTTGTTTGTTAGTTTGTTTAATGGATTTGTAATAGTCACAATTTGAAGTAATATACGAGTGGCACACTTTGTTGCACTCCAAGCAAAAAGCCACAGTGCCACGCCCAATTCTTAATTAAACACAAACTTTAGAACATATCTGAGTATATGTATATGTGTGTGTGTATGTGTGAATGTTATTTATGGCAATTTCCGTGGAAAATATGCTACAGGCATATCAACATTTTCTTTCATACTTTATATTTCTTTCACTTTCACTCCCACACTCTCCCTCTCTATAGCTCTTTCACGCTAGCTTTCACTCTCTCTCCCCCACTCTGTCTCTCTCTTTCTCTCTCTGTATCTCTCACTTTCTCTATGTCTGTTTTTTTCCTGTTAAATGGCTTTGTTTGTCTCTCATATTAAATTTTAATCAGTTGCAAAATCAAATCAAGCCGCAATATGAATAGAACCATACCAACTCATAACTGTGCCACAATCTAAGTGTGAGTGTGAGTGTGAGTGTATGTGTGTGAGTGTGTGTATGCGTTTCTGTTATGTTTATATATCTCCAATTTTTTTTTTTTTGGGAAATTTCCACTTTCATGCACAACAATTTTCACCTTTACCGTGTCGCTCTCTCAAGGTTCTTTGACAATGAGACGAAAAAAAAAACCCAAAAGAAAAGTTTGTTTTGCTCTTTGGCGTTTTTCACGCGTTTCCCGTTTTTTTTTTTTTTTTGGTAAATTTTCCATTTGCTTTCCCTTTCTCTTGCTGCATGCTCATCGCACAATATAGATGAGATAGGGTATGTGCAAATTGTGTAAATATCAGCAATATTAGAAGCATAAATTAAAATTTAAGCTTCATTTTCGAATGCGCAAAAAACTCATTTAAACTTTAAATTTAAAACCGAAAAAAATTTCAAAAATAAAAGTTTCATCTTTTCAATACATAGAGCAGCTTTAAGTCGAGCAGACGCGACTGGTGTACTCTGTTTTTGTTATGGCTGCATATGTGTTAACGCAAGCATTTGATATAATTGAAAATTAACTTTGTTTTTTTCTTTGGGAGAGGGTGTGGCAGGGTGGATGGGGGCGTGGCAAGGGCAGGCGTGTTGACTTTCATTTAACTTGGCCAACGAGGCAAATCAATGGCAACATTTCGATTCATTTGATGTAAACAAAAACAAAACAAAATCTTAAGAGGAACAGCTGCGTTGCAGAGAGAGAGAGAGAGTGAGATGGAGGGATGAAAAGGGAGCAGGAGAGGGGTAACTACTACTTGAAGCTATGTAAATATATTGAATATATGTATGTATATATATCTTTGCTAGATTCCTGATATATATGAACAACAATCCAAGAACAATCTACGACTTTTTGTTTCGCATATAATTTGGATTTCATTTCATTTTGCTTTGTGCCATCTAATGATATGGAAATAATTATTGATTTCAATTTATACATATTTGAGTTGCCTCACACACACACACACACACACAGTGTTGGAAATTGTGCGAAAGTTGTGGCACACACATATACACACACACACATGCATACTTATACATCTACATCGTATTGTATTATCCATTGAAGCTTAATAGATGTTGGCGCCTTCGTGCGTACATTTCAGTTATCCTCAAACTTTCTCTCCCTTTCTCACCCTCTCTCTCTCTTTCTCTCTCTCTCTCCCTCCCTCTCTTTCTGTTGTATGCTGTAATTTTCCATATATGTAAAGAAATAGCATGAAAATGGAGCAAAAACAAGGCGAAAGCTGTTCGAAATATATGGCAAGCCATTTGCAAATAAATTGAATGCTCAATTTCAATAATTTTGCATACTTTCGTACCGTAGCGATGCAGACAAAGTTGCTTCTAATCCATTTGGACTAGACCAGAGACTAGCAACAACAACAACCACAACAACTAGAACAACAACAACAACAACTAGAATGAAAGTAACAGCAGAAACAACAACAATCACAGCAACAACAGGAACAACAATGATAACCACAAAGTTTTAGACGGTGTATGGCAGCATTTGCTTATTACGCAAAGTATAAGCATATACCCTGTAATTCCAAATCATGTGTGTGTTAATAATTTTAAAGTGTATTTTTAAAAAATATTTAAAAATTATATAAAAACAATATAAGCACACATTGTCAATGCATTTACTATGTATAACTTGAAGATCAAATCAATGTAAAATTTTGTAAATAATATTAAATTTTTTAAATATTTTTAAATATTTTGTATTATTTGTTTATTTTAAAAAATTTTCAAATATTGTATAATATTTCAATGGATAAAGCTCACATTTTAATATATTTAGTATGCTGCTTTAAACAAATGAATATTTTATTTTATTTATTTTTTTACATTTATTAATGAATTTTTGTAATTTATTAATTTTTTCTTTCAAACATTTTTTAATTATAATATTGAAATCAATTTGAGCGGGCATTCTAAAATATTTACTGTGTATTGCAGCTGCTCTAAACAAATTCAAATTTTTAAATTTATCATTTGATAATATTCTAAATATGAATAAATACTATATGTGAATATGTGAATGATTTTTGAATAAATTATTTAAATATTTACCATGTATTTATGTTTAGTCCATTAATGTTTGCTAAATATTTACCAATACTAATTGCTGGGTATACAATAGTCTGGCCATTCATGCACTATTTGCTCTTATTGTTATGAATTTAGTGTGAAAAACGCAGATGTATGTGTGTGTGTGTGTGTGAGTATCTGCAATATGTGTGCTAGTATGTTCGTGTGTGTGTTTGTGTGAGTGTGAGTGTGAGTGTAAAGTCGACCAGCTGTTAAATGCGCACATTCATGATTAAAAAAGTTTGGCGCTCAAGGCGCTTGAAGCAATTAAAGTTTTTATATTCTCAGTCGCCCAAAACACAAAAACACTCAAATACACACACACACACACTCACAGACATGCACGCTCACACACGCACACACACATATACATGCTTCCATGCAAAAGCACACCCGCACTCAAACACGTACGCAAGTAAGAGATAACTAAGAGCTAAGAGAGTGTGGAAGAGAGAGAGAGAGGGAAAGAGAGTGAAAGAGCGTTATACCTACGCCGCACTAATGAGTGCAGTCGTAGAAGTGTGCACGCTTTCATTCTCTTGCGCCAAGGTCGACAGTCTAGACGGTCGCTAGCACTAGCTGTCTCTCTCTCTCTCTCTTTACTCTTGGCTCTTGGCTTTTGGCTCTCTTCACACGTTGGCATTCCAAATGATCTGGCGTAGTGGGAATCGCAATTTATGCTTCGACTTATGACGACCTTCAGCAAATTTACACACACTCGCACACATATTGCATTGTAAACTGGGCAACAAAATAAACAAACAGACAAACAGACAATGAGACAAAAGCGACACAGCGTGCGAGAGAGACAGAGAGTGACAGGGAGAATGAGGAACAAAGCGGACAAAGCAATTGTCATGGCGGAGGCAAAGCGAAAAGTTGAGCCCAGGCCAAAGGCAAAAGCAACGCAATGAAATGAAATGAAACGAAACGTATAAAATAAACGAATAAATGAATGAGTGACTGTATGTTTGTATGAATGCATGAATGATTGAATGAATGAATGCTTGAACGAATGACTGACTGTGCTGTATTGAGTTTGAGCCAGAGTGCATGCCTCAGTCCCCTTCTCTCTCTTTCTTCTTCCTCTCGTTCTGTTTGTTGTTGTGCACATGAAATTGTAAAATTTATTTGTTATTTTATTTGCATAAATTTCCCCAGGGAAATTGCAAACATATCCTTATATGCACAATATGCACTGAGCATGAGGCAAGGGGCAAGAGGCAAGAGGCAAGCAGCTCAAGCGGCATACGCTGCATGGCCAAACAAGCACACACACACGCACATGTACAAATACACACACACACACGCGCACACTTGTATATACAGTCATAGTATGAGCCGCTTATGGTTGTTGTTTTTGTGGGTCCATGAGCTTTATGATGTGTCTCCTAGAATTTCATGTTGCCATTGCAAGGCCGCCATCGATGGCCCAAACGAGCTTTTTATTTATACCCTGTGCAGTTGTAGCACAGCAGCGGGTATGCTCTTTATCACAAAAGTAACATTTCAAATTACTTTGCATTTATTTAAATTATATTGTCTCACTTAATATAATTTTCGCGATTTTACTTTGATGTTGCGCGCGCGCATTTCACGTCTGCCCTCGAACGCAATCGATTTAGCACTGATGCTTTCTATTTTTTGATATACATTGCAAGCTCAATTTCGTACGTGCGCGCACTCTCTTTTCATTCGTTCTCATTTGCCTTAAGTGCAGCGAGCGGACGTATGCGTTCTCATCTGAAAGCTCTATTTTATTCGTGTGCGCACTCTCATTGCACTCGCTCTTTTTTGCTTTAGGTACTGTTGTTGTCTTTTTCTGCCCTGCATATTGCAAAGACGCCTACACTTAATTTCATTCGTCAGCGCACTCTCACTTTGCTGTTTCTTTCTTTCTCATTTGTTTTGAGTTCAATAAACGGTTTGTGCTTAGCTTCAGCCTCAGGCTCTTCTGCATGTTCTCTTCGTTGTTTACTATAGGCGCTGACTTCGGTTTCTTTCGGTTGGCTTATCGCTTCATACGATCTCTTTCTAGTGCATTAAAAGCAGTGCGACAATGGATTAGATCTCTTCTTTGTTTTGAGAGCATTGGCGCATCGTTTCGCTCACTCTCATGCTATTGAGTGCAATAAAGAGAGTGCGCTAAGAGCTTTAGCATATAGCGTCACGTGATTTTACCGCTGATTATTATTTCCTTTATCTATTGCCGTCTCGCTCTTATGATTGTATGGGCAATACAGAGTCTTCGCTGTTCACACTTATTTGACTGCAACTGTTCTCTTGTATGCATTTGATTGGTATATAACTATTCCATTAGACCCCACTGTTAGCCATGGCACTCAATAGCTATCTCGCTCGCACTTAAGCTGCAAGTCATTCACTGTGATGCAGAGCACAAACTTTGCCCCACAGGATATACAAGTTTTCGGTTTTCATTTAACAGTTATATTTGCTGCCACAGTCAACTGTTATTTGGCTCATGCAAAAAACTTTCTAGTTTACTCAACAAGCCACAATTTTACGCAAAAAAATATCCAACAGTAGGGACTGGCCCGACAGTAGCGACCCTGTGTTTAGTATTTTTCGAACATAATAGTATTTTTGGGGTAGAATATTATTTTTGGAGAATAGGGTTTTCGGTGCAATATAGTGCGTCGCTCGGGCGCCGCTCTGCCGCCGCTCAGCCGCCGCTCTGCCGCCGCTAGGCCGCCGCTAGGCCGCCGCTCAGCCGCCGCTCAGCGTCGCTGGCCTGCGCTCTACCGCCGCTCGGGTGCCGCTCGGCCATCGCTCA
>JBANCZ010000870.1:0-27622 GCA_037040025.1 Sphaerogastrella javana | reverse complement strand
GGTTTTTCTGCCCCAATTGGGTTATGTGCATCCGGATGAGTTTTTCCAAAGCGTCGAGGTGATGACTGGTAAGTAAAATATATAATGTTCGCATCGTCACTTAGCCATTATTGTACTCTTTGTAGGTGACCACTTCCGTCTGGAGCATACCCGTACCTGGGAGTTTAACAATACAATGCCGGTGCGCAGTATAACGCTGCCTTTTGTGCTGCTCCGTGTGCCCTGGAGTTTTTACGAGTTTATCGCTTTGTATGTGCGCAATTGGTGCCACTTGGAGCTGATAAATAGCTATGCATACCTGGTATTCCCACGGCTCATCTACACGCTAATCTCGTACAGCAATGACTGGTGCATGTACAGAATTTGCACGCTCTATGGACTTCGGCATGAGATACGACTGCTTGCCTTAGGCAGCAGTTGGGTGTTGCTGGTCTTCGGTACGCGTACATTTTCGAATACGTTGGAGCTGGCCATGTGCTCCTGGCTGATGTACCTGGTGGCTGAGTCCATGCTGAAGACGAATACTGTGATCTACAAGAAGGAATACCTGGAGGATAAATATGATAAGGCTGTTTCAATAAGTGAACGTGTTCGCATATGGAAGCTAAAGAATGCGCTGCCCCCACATAATCTACAGCACCTGTTTGCCATGTCCAGCATATGTGTGGCTGGGGTCTTCAATCGACCCACATTTCTGCTCTTTGGTGCCCCCATGGTCTTCTTTTGGCTGCTGCGTGGCATGGGCAGTAGAAGTGTGAGCTTTCGGGACTTTAATCTGCGGATTGGACTCTTCTGCTTGTGTGCACTGCCCGCTCTGATACTGTTCATCTTCTGCGATTCACTGTACTATCAGCACTTAACTGTTGGGGAATTGCACATGCTGCAACTGGGCATTGGTAACTTTGTGTTTACGCCCTGGAACTTCATCAAATACAACATGGACTCGAATCAGACGGCGGCGCATGGTGTGCATCCTTGTTATGTACATTTTCTGGTCAATATGCCGCTGCTCTTCAATGTGCTTGGCGTGGCTGCGCTTGGAGCCTTTGGGCAGTTGCTGCTGCGGTTCTTTTGCGCCGAGTATCATCTGCTGCCACGCTTCCAGAGCATTGTATCGCTGATGTCGGGCGCAATCTTTGTGCCGCTCTTCTTCCTATCGCTAATCAATCATCAGGAGCCGCGCTTTTTGCTGCCTATAACATTTCCACTGCTGCTACTGCATGCACCAAAGCTTGTCATCGGATTCAGCGGCATCTATCCATTTCAAACGGAGCAGCCAATACTCCGATGGCTCTACGAACGTATACTCTCCAGCAAGGCTTCCGGGCCGCATCTGCTGCGTGTGTGGTACGTGTCGAATCTGGTGTTGACGCTCTTCTTTGGATTCATACATCAGGCGGGCATATTTCCACTGGCACAGCGGATGGAGCATGTGGTGGCCACCAAACCAACGGCTACACACGTCCATTTGCTCACCTCGCACACGTACAGCCTGCCACTGCATCTGGTCAACGTGCCCAGTTCCCGTGCACTACATTTCAATCCACACACCCATCAACGCTATCGACGGCAGCGGGATTTCTATTTGTACGAATACGGCGGACTGCGTCTAGATACGCTTATGCACAAGATCAAGCTCATCTCAGCCAACTGTGAGCTGAAACGGAATGGCGTAAATCGTGTACGCTATAAGATCTATCTGGCCATACCCGCCTCGCTAAGTGCCGAACTCTACGAGGCGCTGCGACGTTCCAATGCCAGCAGCTATCTGAACATCGAGCAGCTTACCATATTCTATCCACATCTCTCGACGGAGGCATTTCCGCGTCTGCGGGGCCGCCATCCCTGCGATGTGGACGCACCGCATTGGGCAAACGATGATCTGCGTGGCACATGCGCCGTGGAACAGCCGCCCACATTCAGCTACGCCTATCTGAGCCGCCAGTTCAGCTCCTTTATGCATCAGTTCGGCCTGGCCCTATATGAGATCGATGTGCGTCGCAATCATCCGCGTACCGATGCCACTAATTCCGTCGAATTGGACACATCCAAGCCAACACCAATGCCGGAATCCGCTGCGTAACAAATAGCCCAAGCATTGAGTGTGCGCCAATTGTGTCTTATACCAAATATGAATTAGTTAATGAAATCTGTTACACATTCTAGTCCAAGCAAAGAATTTTGTAAATCAATATTGATTTAATTGTTATCAGCATGCATTCCTGTTAATCTAAAGATTTATGTATTTAATAATTCTTCTTCTGTTTTCACTTGTCTAAGTCAAACAAAATTAATATTGAAAAGCTCCAAGCACATGATCTAGCACATTAAGTATTATAATATATATTACTAAACGATATACTACCTATGTATTTATCATTATCATAATTGCCTTTAAATTTAATTAACATATTTATCATCGTCATCTTAACTTTTCAATAAATATAATCGTTTCCATTTATAAACTATATTTAAACTGTAGATCATAATTTTCTACAAATTATTATTCACACTTCTACTATTACTACAGTAAATATTATATTACATTATACAATATTAATTATATCTAATGCAACAATTTAAATCTGAACCTGGGATTACTTGAAGTTGTTCTTAGCATTGGCATTATAAGTTCCCATTTTTCTATCGGCCGATCTCAGTTTTTCTTACAGTTTTTGCAAAGCCGACAAACAATTGTCAATATTATAATTATAATAATATATTTCGGTTGTCACCCGGCGAAACGGAGACTTGAAATGGAAAACACTAATCCATTTGACACGCCGCTCGATCGGCAAACATTTCTGAAGCCGCCAGATTTCGGGTTCTTTATAAGGTGCGGCATCCGCGTTCAATGAACGTTACCAAGCAAAAAAAAAAAAAAAGAAACTACAAAACGAAAAGAAAGATAGATAAATAGATAGAAAAAATATGATATTACTCAATTGTGTTCTAATTCGATTTTTTTTCACAATTGCGTCTGTCTCTTAAGCCGTAAACTCGTTTCATTTTGCGACAATTTTTGGACTATAAAACCAGAGCATTAATTGGCCAAAAGCATCAGTCGCTTACAACTCCAAGCAACCAACACCCAAACAACCAAAATGAAAGTGAGTTAAGGATACTTTATAAAAAATTTGGAATATATTTTAAACCAATCCTTTTATTCCTTCCAGTTCCTCATCTGCTTTGCTCTGTGCTTTGCCGCCGCCCAGGCTGCTTTCATTGCTTCGCCTTTGACTTATGCCGCAGCACCAGCTTTTGCTGCCACCACCTATGCTGCTGCTCCCAGCTATGCTGCCACCTATGCCGCAGCTGCACCTGTTACCACCTACTCCGCTGCCGCTGTGCCCGCCGCCTACTCCACCTATGCTGCCGCTGCTCCAGCCTATACCGCCTCCGTCTACGGTGCTCCAGCCTACACGGCTCCTGTGACCACCTATGCTGCTCCAGCCTACACCGCTCCAGTGACCACCTATGCTGCTGCCCCAGCTGCTGTCATCAGCCCACTTCTGAAGAAGAAGTAAACTGTATGACTATAATTTATTTCCAACCCTTTCCGCCCTGAATCGACCCCTAATATAACTCAATAAACTGACAACGCTTCAAAAATACTTATATTATTATAATTGGATTTGAATTGGGGTTTTTAAACGAATATATAGAAAGTTATATAGACGATCAGTTTAAAATTACATTTCTGTCTGTTCTATATAAAAACTATTTCTTATTTAGAATGAAAGCAATAAGTGGCACAATTTTTCAAGGAAAGGTCCGTCAATTCATATAATATTGATCGATTCTTTATTATTTGTGATTTTTGGCTTTAAATGCTTAAAAAGTATTATTAAATATATATTGAAATATCGTTTGCAGCTAGCTACATTCGAAACTACATCTTAAAAACTCTAGATATATAATTTTTTAAGTCAAATATGTATATAAAAAAAATAATTTTAAATAAAAAGCAGTGATTTTAACGTCGCATCGTTGGTGGATCTGGCGCATCCGCCTCCTCGAAGACTAGCTCCTCCTCCTCTTTGTTCCAACGCACCGTATTTTTTCTGTTGGGAAATTTGCAGGGTATTGCGATAGCCATTTATCGCAGTCAACATCGGGCATCGGTGGGCGGTACGAGAAAAAAAGGTAAGTTCAGAATATATAGACTTTGTCGCTGTGAACACAATAGAGAATTTGTGTATGTTTTGGATTGGTACACTTGTCGATCATTCGATAATTCGATATACATCGCATATGCTCAAAAACAAAAACCAAAATCTAAAGCTAAAAAAAAAACAAAAACGCATTCGATAAATGTTTTCAATAACGTTGGTAGAACCTGTTCATGCCGGCCGCTGGAGGTGGCGGAGGCGGCGGTGCACCGCGTGGCGGAGTGCGACGTGCACTGAAATTAAATTAAACAATTAATTTAAAAAAAAAACAATTATACAATAAAAATTAAAACACTTACGCCGCAACAGTCTCAGCGTCTGCGTGCGCCCCAGTACCATAGGTATCGCTCTCATCCATGTCAAATTCATCGGTACCGGTTCGTTGGCTGTGCGAACAAAAAGAAAATTAAATTATTGTAAATTATTAATTAAGTAAAATTAACAATTAAATAGTTACTTATATTATGCTTGAGCATGCGACACAAGTTGAAAATTGATAATTTAAATAGAATAGGAAATAGTAGAAAGCGATGAAAACATCGCATAATACAGCCATCTATAATTTTATCTTAACATTAACATTTTTCTGTTAAATTTAGCAGGAATGTTACTGTAACAGACGGCGATCAGAGCTGATGTAATTGTAACAGAAAAAACCATGTGTTGCCTCAAAAAACAAACGAGATTTACATATGGGAGCAACGGAATGGGTTAGGTGCAGTTTAAAGATCTCTAAATCTATATAATGTACAGTTCTAACGGTGAAACTTAAAAATATGACCATCAGAGGAACAGGCTCGTCGTCCTTTGAATGCTAAGGTTTCTAAAGGGAAAGTCTTTTGCAATTGATAACAATTGAAAAAGGGGAACAACTCACTGGCGCTGACTCCGCTTGGTGATATCCTGCACGGCACGGGCTGTTAGGGAGACTTTGCTCCGCAAACGCATCGGCGTTCGGGGCATGGGCACTGCAGCGGGTACATCTGGATTGACAGTGAGTACGGGCGTTACCGGACGACGAGCCAAATTGCTGCTAGCTCTATCCACATTGGCACTACGTCTTAAATGAGAGGTGTACTTAAGGTCGGCAGGTCAAGAGGCTGGGGCGCGAGGGACTTGAGACTTACAACTTGGGCTTAGCACGCGTTTGGGTACGTATATTGGACTGTTGCTGCTGCTGTTGTTGCTGGTACGACGTCTGCTGCTGTTGCCGCTGATCGGGTGGACTGGCGCTGTTTTTGGTGCGCCAGCCGCTGTCCTGCGCTGCCTCATCCTCAAAATCTAATTCCTCCGTGCCCTGTCGACGACTGAGACAAACAGAACAGATCAGAGAAAGACAGAGAGACAGAAAGAGAGATAGAGAGAGAGAGAGAGAGAGAGAAAAGGGGGAGCGTGGCACTTACAGTGGCTTGTTTTGCTTATTTTTGGACTGCCACATATTGATGATCTTTCTAGACTGACTGGTCTCACGCTCATTGGAGTTGGCTCTACTGGGCGCACTGGATGAACCCCAATTGTCATCGTCGGGCAAGGTGCCAGTGCGGCGACTGCGACATGATTTACAGATGAAAATGAAAGATGATATCTGAAGATGGTGAGGATTTTGCTGATAGACTCGCTACTTACAGCTGTTGCTGGCGACTTCGACTGCGCACAGGCGTATTAATGGTTGCCATTTCGCGTCCTCGACTCAGCTCACGCTCACGACTACGCTGATCACGATCGCGCTCACGCTCACGGCCACGCTCGCGCTCCATTTCTCGCTGCTCCGATTCCTGGCGTCGTAATTGCTGCTGTTGCTGCTGGGTCTGTCTGGATGGTGTCGAGTCTTCATCGCCTATGTCCAGCGTCTCCTCTGTGGCAGTGCGTCGTCTATAAAGCAAACATTTTAGTTATTCAATAAGCCAATAAACATACTCTATGTACTTACAGTGGTGGCCTAACTCTGGCTGTGCTGCTGGTGCTCCGTTCACGCTGTTGTTCCCTTTTGGCTGCGCTGGTTGAACGCTGCTTCTGCCTCCCACGACTGCTTTGTTCACGTTCGCTATCCCTGCTGCTATCCCTGCCACGTGGATGACCCCTACCCTTGCCCTTGCCACGCATTGGGGCTCGTTGCATGACATTTAAGCGCGTCTGTATGGTGATTAGGTTTAGGCCCACGGGAGTTCCAATTGCCCACAGTAGAAGTGTCATAAATACAAAAAACCACAAGCCATTCACAAAGTCCACCAAATTGCGGCACAAAAATGTGCGACTCGCATCGAAGGTATCATAGAACGGACGGCATTTAGTAGTCGTATCACCCAGCTGCGATTCCATGGTGGCTCTACTGCTGGTCAAATAGGTTTTCAGGCTGTCAAAGAGAAGCAACAGAACACGTTAGTAATAAATTAATAAATGTTAATTCAATGAATATAGTTCTTATATTATAGAATTAGGATTAGCACTAAATTTGATCAAATATTCTAAAGTCCAAATAACTATCGACATACCCTGCAAAAGACTATAAACATACCATATATGTTATTGAATTACCAATACATTTGAGCCAAACAGAACTTTTACATAAGCTCTGCTAAAAATATCAATCATGGAATTAATGTACTACTACTACAATTTAAATTTACCTAAAGAGTTTAATTCTAAGTTTAAATTGTATTTTATAAATGTGTAATCAATGATAATTAATAATTCACTTTATATTCATATACAAAATCACTTCAAAATTGTAATTAAATTGATTGTTTTGCAGTTATCAGTTTAATTGATTCAGCAAGAATTTTATTGCCTGATTCATTTCCAATTGGATAAATTGAGAATTCATTTCAATTCGTTTTGTAAGTTTGCAAGCAAAATGCCAAATATGCTTGACATTTGAGGGGGCAGGAGGCAAGTTGAAGTTATCTAGAGATGAACTAAGATGAACTTAACTGTAATGCTGCACACATTTTGAGTTCAACTTGACACACAGGCACACAATCGTACGTCAAACAAGAGAAAAGAACGACAGAATGAGAGTAAGCTTGAGAGATAGAAGGAGAAAGAGAAAGAGAAAGAGAGAGAGAATGCAATCATGACACTTGGCAAAACTTAATCAATCGATTACGACTTTCAATTATCTGATAAAACAGCAAACTATGTACACTACTCTGGTTGAGTTTTGGGGCACTTGTTGTTTGCTCGTTTGTTGGTTTGCTCTGCCTGACACAAAAGAGCAATATGACAACATCACAAACAAACAACACATATACACTCTCACACACGGCAACAACACACACACATACACACAGATGCAAACACTAAAAGCTGACCACAGGCGAGACGAAATGACTGTTGATACAACTGTGTGAATGCTCCATAGGAAATCGCTCGATTTCGGTGCAATTAACTTGGGGTTTCTCTGTACATAGCTATGCTACTCTCTCACTATCTGTCTCCTTTTCTTTTTCTCCTCCGCTCTCTCTGTCTCCTTTGCCTGCTCTGTTCTGCTTTATCTGCACCTACCGCTCAGTATAGTCACGCGTTAGATTGTGACAGATCTCGCCAGCTTTGCTCTCCAGGTATCCTTGTATATTCTTCAAATGATTCCATGTCTGATTGACCTGCTTGGCCCAGGGTTCCCGCTGCAGTTCCAGTGCCGTCAATAGATATAATATCTCATTCTGTAGATTCTCCAAAGGTTGCAGTATGGAGGTCTGTAAACGTTTCGAGCGACTGCCCAATGTAGTCATGCGCGAAGAAGTAGCCACGTCTTGTATCTATAAAATCAAATTAAAAATAGTTACTAATATTGTTTAAAATAATATAAAAATATAAAAATATTTAGTAAAATTGTTTTTAACCAAATAACTTTAATAAAATTAAATAACATTCACTCATTTTAATTTAAATTGATGGATTTTCAAATGAATTAAAAACACTTGAACTGATACTCATGATGGTTGTTGCTGTATTCATATATATATATATGTATAATAGTATTACTGTTGCGTTGTGTTTATTGTAATTGTTGCTTATGTCGATGGTGTGCACTC
The DNA here is from genome assembly GCA_037040025.1 of Sphaerogastrella javana. NCBI lineage: Eukaryota > Metazoa > Arthropoda > Insecta > Diptera > Drosophilidae > Sphaerogastrella > Sphaerogastrella javana. The sequence goes on along the minus strand of JBANCZ010000870.1, from coordinate 19,416 downwards.
ACCTGTAGTGCCACACGCTGCATTTGATCAATGAACGTGGCCAAATCCTTTTCGGGCGTGGGCGCACCAATGCTATTCCGATATGTGGTCAAATTGAATGCGGATGTTTGAAGCATGTGCTCCAAAATGTTCTGAATGGATTGTGTTAGCGAGAGGAGAGTGCGTTCCGATACGGCAATGGCATCGATGGCTGTTGATACCTTTGGGAATTGTTTTAAATCGGCTATTTTGGTCGTATTAACGAATGCATCCAATTGAAAGACATTGTACGATGCTTGATTTTGTTCGCAGCCCCTGCATATTGAGTATATGCCACGTTTGCATCCATTCATTGGTCATTTCGTTGAGTGTACATACACAACCAGAGTTGTGTGTGTGTGTGTGTGTGTGTGTGTATGGGTGTGTGTGTGTAGAGTTGAGTGTTGTTGTACGTTGCAAAAGAAATGTGAAGAGATTTTTGGTTTACTTTGTCCAAACTTGTCTGCATCGACACAGAGTTGCAGCACTATACAGAGATGGAGAGTCACTCAGAGGGTGGGACATGGATATGGGCGTGGGCGTAGGCGTGCGGCTACGGGGCTTGGCTTGGCTAGTTCTAGTTCGCTCATGCATATTCTGCAACGTTCGCATGCATGCGCATTTGTATCTGTGCAGATAATTGGAATTGGGCTTAAAATTTGCGGCTACAAGTGCAGCTATGTGTATGTAAGTGTGTGTGTGTGTGTGTGTGTGTGTGTGCATATGTGGTGTCTGTGGGTGTATGTGTGTGTGTGGTTGTGTGTGCAAGAGTATTCTGCGTAAAATTGAGTGCCGTTGCGGCTACTAAATTTCATTGGGCTTTCAAAACTTTGCGGTTTATGCTGTACAGCATGCATATCTAAAGGCTCCCAAGTCTCGCTCTCTCTCTCTCTCTCTCTATCACACCAAGCAGTTTGAAGTCTCAAAAACTCTCTGCTCTGAGTACGAAGTGCGGTTGGAATAATAAGTGTTGTTTGCGGTGGGAAGGGACGGCTACAGTGACAAGATTTGATTGCTGGTCAGCTTGATAGCTCTACACTGTGGACAGTTTGGGCAAGTGTTTTTTTCTTTTTTTTTTTTGCTTGGGTAATTAAATGCGGCTTAGGACAGTCAATAGACGAATTAAGTGGCATTTAACAGACAATCAGTTGCAGGTTGTTGCACTATAATACCATAACACTAAAGATACAGAGAGACACACACACACGCAGAGGAATTGCAGTTGTTGGGGCAGGTGTATCAAAATTACAGGCACGTACAGTATCAAAATAATTGGACAAGTTAATTCGTTTACAGCTGGTGGGGGGAAAAGAGCTAAAGCACATTTAGTATATAATTCGGATACATGTAGTACACTAGAGTAGAGCTTTGATTCGCTACTCACCTGAGCGCTGAGCCCAGACTGACATTGACCACCGAACGATTGACGCCAGCGGGACGCAGTAGTTCCCCTATGATGCCTGTCTGTGGCTCACGGGCATACATATAGCCAGGTTTATCTAGTAGCTTGCCAAGCATCTCATAGTTGTTATTGCTGCCCTGAAGCGAACGGCAGAGAAAGACCTCCGTATTGCCACCAATGGCAAGGGAAACAACACCGTAAACTGTAAGACAAATGCTGGCCAGGCATATGATGAGCACGGCGATAAAGAATACAACGCCCGACTTGGTATTCGATTCGCACAGAAAACAGCAGTACGACATGATCATAAACAATAGCACCCAAACGATGACCATGGCTGCTATCCAGCCAATGCTCCAGTACGTATCAGCCCAATCCTTTAGCTCATTATACGACGGCTCCAATGCTGGCCAAACGCGCTGCAATCGCTCCAACAAAGCATTGATTGTCGACGTCAGCATCTGTGCATTCACAGTGGTCCGATGTCGAATGCTCGCCAGCTGTTCCAGTATATCTGCGTATAAATACATATGTGTGTCAATTCAATTAGTGGCAATGTCTCACATGCGACAGTAATTAATATTGTATTAACAGCAATAGCAACACTGACAATTCCACCTCAACTTCTGCTCTGTTTCTCATATTGTTTTCGGAAATTACCTGACCCCAAATTGTGGCAATTGTTGCACGTCTGTTATTAATTGAATTGTACATTTAAATTGCCAACATAATTGAGTTTTGTGTGTCTGTGTGTTTGCAATTCAATGAACATTATTGTCATTTTGGATGGGGATAAATGTGGTGAAAGTTTGAGAAGCAAACTAGAAACAGGTGAAGGTTGAAGTTGCTATGAAGCAGATATATAAATTCTAATTGACAGCTGCTACATTTGATCAATACTAGTATAGAGTACTGTTTATCTACTATAGGTCTGTAGCTTGGTCTACAGTTGATGGCAATCGACTGTTCCGACTGACGAATTCGTCTAAACAATCTCTTCAGATTGTCTTTATGATTCCTGGTGTAATACTTACAATTTCGTTCATATGTCGTGTCGTGTTTAACTTGTTGCGGGAAATTGCTGAAAATGGAACGTGAGACGCCAACTTCCGATGTTAGATTCTTGACAGTGGCACCAAATTCAATTTCACCCAAGTAGCGCATGCGAAAGATGCTCTGGTCCTCTTGCAGCTGACAAATTTTCGTTGAAGAAATACAAAACCAAACAGAGCACAGAGGGCATAAAATGAAAACGAAATAAAAATTAAATGTAAGGGCAAACAATAAATGGAATAAACGCAGTAACAATTCTATCTCTATGTACTCTACTCACAGTCTTGAGTGCATCGACTACGCCGTTCTCATCGAAGCTGCGTATACGCAGTGTATCGCAGAGAGGACGATCCCGGTACGTGCATTGGCGCTGTAGCACGGATAGCTGTATCTGTAGTTCCTCCATGCGGGCGGCCGCCTCTTGGGACAATTTCAGAGCACGACCGACGGTCTCCTGAAGCATAAGGACGCGATGGATGAGCTCCGCATTCGCTGTACCGCAAAACCCATGAAAATATTATTATTGTATCACATTTATTTATGTTGCTTTTTCGGCAACGGGGCACGGCAGATGCTCTAAATTACACATTGTGTGTGGCACAGAGCACAGTTGCACTTCCAGTTGCAGTTGTGGCAGCCTGTCACCGGATGTGAATGCCACAGCCTGCCAGCCCTTCAAATGCAGGCACAGGCACAAGCACAGGCACAGTCACAGGCACAGGCATAGCAAGAGCGCAAGTCTCGTATTTGATATCACTCCCTCTCTCTCTTCCTCAATCTTTCTCTCCCTCTCTCTCATAATGAAATTGGGCGCAAACAATCGTTTTTCTTAGTGCACTACAGTATCTATATTTATTTATCGTCGATAGAGTGCACTTGGAACCTTGCTTGGGGAACTCTGTTCCCTCTCGTATGACAAGTTGTTGTCGAACTATTGAATCAACTGTTCGATGGTGCATAGGATAAAAAGGAAACCATATTTTGACAATGAACAGAAAATATGTTTTACTCGAAGTGTTTGACTTAACACAATAAGACAGCAATTGATTCTTCAAGCGCAAATAACAAATAAGTATCGAATTTATATTTGATTCTTACAGAATAAAAGCTGCATCAACTAATCTAATCAACTGATCTGCTGGTATTACAGCAAAACTTTGTATAACAGATTATTGGATGATCCAGAATGTTTATAATCATAATATATCGATGCGAAAAGAGAGATCTATATAGCCTATTATATTGTAATCAACACAAATAATAAATGCTAATAAAATATCATTTTCAAAGAGATTTAAAATTTGAGAATTTTTATCTATCAAACGATCTGCATCTTACGGCTGCATGCACGTAATCCTCATACAATAAAATGACAATAGAATAAAGCGAATTTGGGTCAAGTACGAAGCACTTAAACCCATCGACTCACCCAGGCTAAGTGTTGCCAATGAATCATATGCCAGCTCGAGGCCAGTGTGTGCAGATATTTCCGCTTGAATGGGTTCGCCAAGGAGAACATCCACGTCTGGGGAGAGAATATAAAAGTGTTATGGAACATGTAGACTCAGTGTTAAGGCAATAACTCAGAATGCAGTGCATAAAAGTTTTCTTTTTTTTTTAACATAATACATGAATCGAAAACTATAAAATGTACGCATCGAATTTTCGCCCATAAAGTTGGCAACAAAAAACTTTCTTTGGCTTCGGATATAGTTTCAAATATTTTTTTCGAGTATTTCTTTTTTTTTTTTTTACCACCCACTGACCTTCCAAGTCTTTGACGACCTTTTCGACGGAAACATGAAAGCCATTATCCAGTTTGAGTTTGATTTGTAGATGCGTATCCTTTAGGAAGACCTCCACGTCGTGCACCGCTGACTTGACCATCTCTGGCGTCATCTCAATGCCCGCTGAGAGGCGACTATTCGCATAAAATATGCTAAAGTCGCTCAGCCTGCAAAATTGCCATTAAATTAAATTAAAACTTTCTGCACCAAAAACAAAAAACGAAAAATAAACTAGCGTTGAAACCTACGTGAGCAGTATAAAGACAATCCACAATGTGATGACTCCTGCGCTCTTCCGACAGCGTAAATTATCCTCCAGTGACTCGTCCCGTATGTGAACGGGTGCATTACGTATATGATCCACTTCCTCCTGAGTGCTGCGACGACCACAGCACCAGGCACAGGTGGCAATTAGCGGTACCAGAGCCAGTATAGCCAGCACACTCATCAGTGCTATGAAACCCGATTCAATCTTAATGGCCTGCAGTATAAGTTAGGTTAATAAATATATTTTCTTATCTCAAATACTCTATACTTACATTGGCAGCAAAGTCCACAAGACTCACATTTTTATGCAGCACATCGCGTATAGAATCTAAATAGAAAAGAATAATAGAATAAATCAAATCAGTTACAATTCAATAAGACTAAAAAAAATAAATCTTAAAAGTTAAATTCATTCAAATCAAATCAATTGAAATTAAATAAGACTACGAAAAAAGATTCAAATTGTTAAATTCATTATGTACTATATGTTATATATTATAATGATTATTAAATATCTCTGTTTGTAAAATCTCCTTTTATAATTGTACATTAATTCGCCTTTTGTCACTTCAAATTTATCAATTATTTTAATTTATTAGATCAATCTGTGGAAACCGTGTCATCTGCGGGATCCTCGTTGATGTGTTGAATTATCACAACATTCAATAACTTTGCCTCTGCTAAGGTACGTGCATCGCTCTCGAGTAGCTCACTCCGCGGAAATGCAATGATCAGCATAAAGTTTCTGGAGCTATATTCAGGCCGAGCTAAACGCACGTATCTATACAGATCTCCAATGCGGTGAGTGTAGTTGAAGAGTGCTGAGAGACGACTTCCATTGGACAAACGAAACTGGATTGTTGTAAGATCTGCTTTTAGGTTCAAGGCAAGAGCCTGCTCGATTATCTGTGCCTGCCTGGCTTGGGCTGTCGTTGTAGCTGTTGTTAAATAAGCTGCCGCAGAATCCGGCCGAGCATCGCCCAAAGGAATACCAGAGCCCATGAATTGTGTACGTGAGTACTCATGGTACGATTGATTTGAATGATCCTGCACAGCCAGCTCAATGCGATTACCCATCTCGAGCATTTCTTCGGGAAAATCACCACGCATTATGGATCGCAGAAGGCGTTCGTTTTCACGAACATCGTACAGCCTCAACTGGCCATTATCTAGGGAGAAACCTTCGGACCACAGTTGTAGCACAACAATGCGATGTTCCGAGTCATCTGTTTCATATTCGGAATCTGAATCCTGTTTCTTTTCCACTGTTGGCAGCGCCGGTAGACTAATGGCATGTGCACTGCCCAAACGCACTCCATTGCCCCAGGCACGTAGACTGCGGTTACTATCCACTGTGGTCAAAGCAGGTGTGGAGTCCGATATTAGGGTTCTTTTGGACGATACAATATTACGAGAACTATCCGATGATGCGCTCATATATGTATCGGGCTCCGTACTAACCAAAGAATCTTCATTCGTGTGCCGGCTTTGAAGCAGGCTGTGCAGGGACTTATGCATCGACGGAGTCTTCTCGGTGTTGGATTGGTCATTGGCTCTTTTCATGTCCGCCTCATACTTGAGCGTGGCCTGTTCTAGCACCCAGTTGGTGGCCGTAAGATACTGCCGAGCTATATCCTCAGAGACACCATACTTTTGCATAAAACTGGTCACCATATGCTCATTGGACATCTGCGTAAACTCCTTTAAAACGCTCAAATTTTGATAAATAATTTTCACAAGCTCATATTGTGTGTGTTGAGTCAAGGCTAACTTAAGCCTTATTCAACTCTCATGATCTTTTCCGTTTTGCTTCATGCGCTCCGAATGGGGTTGGCCAGTGAAATGACTTGCATATTTGATAAGAGCTCGTCGGACAGAGGTGCTGGGGAAGAGAAGTCATGTAGTACACGGCTTTATATATGTAAAAGCCATAAAACATACGCCAACTGAATTTAGTGTCATAATTTAATCCAATGTCGGAACAGCGAGTGGAATTCCGTTTGTTTGCCTGGGCGAGACCATTACATGAATATCCTTAACGCCATTTAATAGCACATTTCAAGTTACTTTTTACTAATACACAAGATAAACATTAGTTAATAATCTTCTTTAGTCTAATTCACTTCCAATTGCGTCGTAGTAAATAGAAAAAAATAACTGTAAACGGATCACGCCATTCGAAGCTGCCAGATCGCTGTAAGCTCACTGTTAACTCCAGCCAAATGTTATCGATAAATGTTATGGCATATGAACAGAAATTTTTGCAGAGTGACTGTTGAAACGTTAATATTTTATTAACTAAAAATAATAATCTTAATTTAAATATTATTTTACATCATCATGAATTTTTCTCTTCATTTATGCAGATTATAATATTAATCGAATACCTAAAAATGACAATCAGAATATTCTACAGAAAGTTATCGCCATCAAGAAACGGTTTTAGAAAATGTATGTAATGCAAGACTGCCAAATTAGAGTCTGGTCACACTCTACGCGGTGTAAGTTAAACGAGTGTAAATTCTATTCTATAATTAAACAAATGGATTTTAATCGATTTATAACATTTCGTGTAAGTTATGAGAAGTGTGAATGATATGAATCTGCATGCTTTGCTCATATTCACTAACTAATTCCTTTCGCCGTTGGCAGCCAGACAAAACTAGACTTCGGCGCAATCACACACACACACATTCGCACACACATACGCAAACGCACCCACGCTGTTAAAGATTCTTAGTAAAGCCCTGAAACCTTCCGCACACACAGATAGATAGTGATAGAGAGAGGGAAACACACACACATACATAGAAACATCCTGCACTTACCGAGCGGCAATTCTTCGGGCGTGATAAGCGATAAAAATTCACTAACGTAGGTGAATATAAATGGTCCCGGGGCAATGTCCATGCCTGGTATGCTGTATGTAAAAAAAATGCCTGGCGCTTTTGTGGTTGCTGTTGCTGTTGCTGTTGTTACTGCTGTTATGGTAGATGGCGCTAATGTTGTTGTTGCTGTAGACATAGCAGCGGCTAGAGCTGATGTTGTTGCTGTTGACGAGGACATGATTGTTGTTGTTGCGGCCGCTGCTGCTGCTACTGCTGCTGCTGCTGGTGTTGTGGGCAGTGTTAGATTACGTACACGTAGGTCCATCTTCCGCCAAGTCGCCTTGACTTGTGAGTGTGTCTGTCCGTGTATCTGTGTGAGTATCTGTGGCTAACTGAAATGAATAAATGGTGAAGCAGAACAATGAATGCTTGCATATGGACTATATATACACACTGGTTTCGGTGTATGTGTGTGTGTGTGTGGGTGTGGTCTCTGTGGGTGGCAAATGTTGTAAAATATTTTCGGAATTTTATGTTCCAATTATGCATTCATATTTATGCCCAAAACCAGACACACACGAGCACACACACACACACACAAAGGGGCACACCCTCAAGTAATTCACATAGATTATACAACACACACATACGAATATAAATTAATAAATATTACGCTCGTGCCACACATATTCACATATTTTACTACGATATTAATTTGCTGCTAAAGTTATTTTTGACAATATTTAATATACTATACAAACATGTGGCATTTTTTTTTATATATGATTAAGTGGAATACTTTTAAGATGCTGCGGCTTAAGTTTGCAATCAAAATCTTTTCTAATTTGTCTAGTTTGGCTAACTTAAACTATATATGTATAGCAGAACTTAGAGCTGGGAAAATATAGATGGTACTATCGATAGTATTGATGGCTTGTTAGTTTTCGAAATAGTAATGGCTTTACTTCAGTAGTATTTCCTTATAAATAAGGACACAGAAACCAAAAGGAGAAAAAAATATTACTAAAATTTGTCGATGGACTGAAAATTTTGAAATTTTTGCTTATGAATTCCGTTTTATCTAAACTTTTATTAATTTCGATAGTACTATAGATAGTATCGATTGTTTAAACGATTATACTCATCACTATCGAGTGGCACCACCATTGATAGTATCCCAGCTCTAGTAGAACTTATACTTAAGCTGCTTAAACTAAAGTTAACTTTAAACTGTCATAGAAGTAATTTGCCATAACAGTTAGTATAGAGTGTTGAGGTATGTTTATGCTTTTAGACATACCCTATAATTTGCACACAGTTTTTCAATTTAGTTCGGTTTTTGTTTTTAGTTATGCCTTGACCAATTTAATTTGTCAGTCTTTATTTTAAGTGCTTTTCACTGTGTGTTTTTGACCAAGGTGTTGTCCTAAATTTATTGTCCATGAATGTTGAACGCCTTGAATTGAATTTCGCACACGCTAATGCCATTAAAATCATTTTTCATTCATTTCTCTTTCTCCATTTGCCAATTGCCAATTCCATTTCATTTCAGTTGTCTCTCTCTCCCTCCCTCTCTCTCTCTCTCTGGCTTTCAACTGCTGTCAATATCTGTTGAAAATTCTATTTACACCTCGTGGGTAATGACTTTCACAGTTCTTTTTGTTAACATTTATTTATTTTCTTGCATTGTTTTATCTGTTTCGTTGCTTTTGCTATTGCTGGCTAGCTGTCTGTGGAAGTGCGCCAACCCTTGGTGAAGCCCCGCAAGTTTTGCGTGTTGGCAACCCTCTCAGTTTCCTTGACAGTATGCGGCAACACTGGCCAATGGCCAGTACCAATTGCTGGAGAATGGTAGAGAGCGAAAGAAAGGGAGATAGACCAAGCGAGAATTAGAACAAACCAATACGAGCCGCAACTTAAATAGTTTTGTGCTCAAAAGTGGGTCATTAAAATGTGATACCCCATAGGTGAGCAGGGGTAGAGGGTATATATTTATACTCTGTCTCCTATTTGCTCTCACTCTCTTTCTCTATGTCACTTCTCGCAAGTGTGTTTCTCTCTGGAACTGTGCGATTATGTGAGCTCAATGGACGCAAGTCAAGGCGCTTCAATTGCTTGTCCAAGCTCTTTTGAAGGCAACTCGATACGCCCCATGCTGTTGAAAGCTTCTATTGTTGTTGTTGTTGTTGTTGTTGTGGCTATTGTTGTGTTTGTTAGCAGCATATTAGCAAAAGTCGTATTATGATAACTACAGGTTTTATGCCAGGAGGTGACAAAGTTCATGCATGAGGTTAGCTTAGGTAAGAAATGTAGTTTAAATGCATTTCAACTACTAAATAGCTTAAAGCTTCAAACAATGAATTATTAAAGCTTATTTTTTATTCAATGAAATATTAAAGTTTATTTATTTATATTGTTTATTAAAACCCTAGCTTAAACGCTTTTGAATTGCTAAAGGAACTTTAAGCTGCTTTAGATCGTATAGTAAAGTATACAAATTTATATTTAATACAATGAAATATTAAAGTTTATTTATATATTTTTTTTATGCTTAAATTATAATTTTAATATAATGCAATTAATTATGTGAAGTAGCAGCAGCTCGCTGTCTCTGTGGAATTCTGACCGTACCGATTATTATATATGAGGCAGTCGATTATTTTAAATATGATAAATTAAGGTCTATTAAGCCTATTAAAAGCTTTCATTTTTAATTAATAAATGTAAATATTTATGCGTTCTATATGTATATATTAACGCTTGAATTGCTACCAATGAGCACAAAATTTATCAATTTATGAAATTCTTACCTTATTTTCGTATCTAATTGATTGATTTAGTAGTAGACTCACACACACACTCTCTTTTTCTCCCTCTCTATTTCTCACTGCCTCTTTCTATCACTCTATTGCACTCTCTGTCGCACTTGTGTCGATAATTGTTGTTTGGCAATCGAATCGACAAGCGATTTTTAATTGAAACTCATTAAAATTGAAATTCGAACTGTTTTATAAATCGTTTCGTTTGAATTTAGGCGCTGCATGTATTTTAATAAATAAATTCTTATATATATTTCATTTGAAACAAGTTGCGTATATAGTCACCGACATATGCTGAATGAAATGCTTTTCGCGTATTTATATTTGATTTATTTTTCTTTATTTTTCAACCAATTTGCATGCTCTGTCAATATTATTGATTTAATGCTCATAACAGGCAATTATATTTAATTTTCACTTTAACAACTATCCAAATTATTCAATTGTAAACATTTGTATTAAATTTAATTTGTGTATTTTTTTAATCAGGCAGCACCGCAGTGTCCTGTGCCTCTTAATATTTATACTAATATTTATTTTTTAAACACTTTGACACTCGATGTACGTTCTGCGATTTCGGAGGCCCCCAGAAGACTGAAGTGAACTGTCCACTGGCTCGGGGCCCAAATAATCGCCAAAGAAAGCCTAGAAATTCTTCGTTGATTTCATTTTGTGGCAACAGGCAGGCAATAGAACCGGTGTAAAAAGTGTGGTATGATTACCCGATAAACAGTGGTGAATTAGTTCTTTATGTTCTTCTATTAGCCAAGTTGTTGACCGGCACGTGTTCACTGTGGAAATGGCGGGAAGACTGAGCTAATATACTATAATAAACATATACAATATATAGGGTTTTTTAAGATGTATTACATATAATAATATACTATATATAAAGAGGGGTTTCTTATAGGGGTTATACGGTATAATAAAAATTATTTAAACAAATACATTACTTTAAAAACCTTCGGTAAATAGCGAGAAGTCCAAGTGGAAGGATAAGCTGATATAATAAAATAATATATTTCTTATGGTATATATAAAATATATTACAAATTTGTTAAACAAATGCATTACTGTTAAAACTTGTAGCATTGTAAATCTTGTCGTTATTATTTTAATTTTTAATTCTGCAGAAATGTTTTTAATTTGTTTATATACATTGGTATGTTTTTTCAGTTTTACTCTTTAGTTTGCTACTTATTTGTTTATTTTATTTGACTCTGCTTTTTGTTTATCTCGTTTGCTTTTATGAACTATTTTTTATCTTATTCTTTGCATAAAGCAGATTTTGTTGTTGTCGTTGTTGTTGTTGTTTTTGTTTTTTAAAGTCGCATCAAAGGCCCAAAGCCAGGCAAAGTTTGCGCAATGCGTTGCGCCCAAGCGTTGACACTCCCCATGGGGTGTCCCGGCCATGCCTCCACCGCTAATGGCAGCAGCAGATTCATGATGCCAGGCTGCCAGTCTGGCAGGATACTTAGTTCTCTCTGTCCCTTGGCTTTGCTCTGTCTCTGTCTCTGTCTCTGGCACAGCGTGTGTCGTTGCGTTGCGCCTCAGCGTATGGAATGCTTTCCATAGCTAAAATTCAATTTTACTTTGATTTATGCATTTTGTGTTTCAGATTTGCACGGCAGCCACACCCAACGCCCCAAAAAAAAATACTGAACCCTCCAGGCAGACTCAACGAAAGTTTGCCTGGTAAATTTAAAACTTAAATTCTGAAATTGTATCAAACAAAATTGACAACATCTGCAGTTTGCTGTGACAGTTGCAGCAGCAACAGTAGTAGCAGTAGCAGTTCCTCTACCCGTTCCTCTTGCTGTTACTGTAACTGTTACTGTAGCAGTGACAGTGGCAATGGCAATGGCAGTTGCATTTACTGCTTACGTGAAGTTCTCAGAGCATTTTGCAGCTTTGACATGGGCACTTTGCACTTTGAAAACAGTTACGAGCTCTGAATGTTTCAATTCCCCAGTTTTCCTATAATGCAAATGCATCTAACGTGCTTTTTGCATTTGCTGCCATCAGATTTGTCGGCATTTGTTGTTGCTCTATGATGTGCTTGAATTGCAGTTAAAGGAAATCAAAGTGGAAATAAATTGTCACACTGGAGTACAATTCAATGCTAATATAACATCTTTCATATACAATTAATTTACTTGGCATATTGTAAGAGTAAACTTAACAGAAACTATCGATTGGTTTTGTTTTGTCGTTTATGCTTTAGCTACTGTTAACAGCGATAGTCCCTGTTAAAGAGTTATCGATCACCAAAGAAATCGATCTGAGAAATGGCGTCGTGCTATAATTGTTGTACTAAATCGTAAGGGTAAAATTTAAGTTACATAATAAAAACAACATAATTATTTAAAAATATATAAATGTGAATAACTAAATTAATTAATCGCTGGAAACTTTACATGTTTTCTTTTGTTAGGAACTCCTTCATTTTTGCACTAATTGTATACACAGTTGACGCTTAAAGCATGCACTTGTTAGCCCAATGTGTCAAAACTAGCAATTACACTAAGTACAACTAGGATGCGGAGCCACACGATGGTCCCTGAGCACCATGTGCGACATCCCACAGGAGCGTGCTGTGGACGCACCCAATTGCATGAGAAATTCAGGGGTATAAAACCGCAGGTCGCACAGCCGGCCAGCTTAGTTGAAACTGCGGCATAAACATGGCAGCTACGGTGGCGCAAGAGGGTAAGCCAAGTTATGTGTTGCCCGGACCGGAGCTCTTGACTCTGCCAGGATTGGACTTTCAGAGAGCCAGCATTACGTCGGCAGCTTTGAGTGATGTGCCAAGTGATGTGATTATCAAATCTCGGATTAGATACGGCAGCCGTCTGTCAGCTTGTAAGGGTCTGCTGTTGGAATACTCGAAGAGCACGACAATTCATGGCATACGCTACATATTCGAGGTGCATCGTCCCATCTATGAGAAGTGATTAGATGTTTGTAGGTGTTGAGGACTTTTCCACTTAATTTCTCTATTCTACTCCACTCAGACTATACTGGCTTGTGTTGACCTGTACCTCTGTATATTTTGCGGTTTCCCTTATTTGGGCCACATACCTGAAGTGGCAGGATTCGCCCGTTATTCTAGGCTTTGATGAGACGCTGGTGCCTGTGCATAAAATACCTTTTCCAACTATAACCATTTGCCCTGAGATCAAAATGGAACGCAAGGTCTTTGACTATGCCAACGTATCAAAACAGATATGGGATGATTTTAAAAACAACAGGGAGTTTTCCAATATAGACGAGGAAGAGTTAAGTTTCGTGTGATTAATCCAACAGATTAGAATATTAATTTATTGAATATTTAATTCCTGTAATAGCTTGGAGCGTATGGCTGCTACAATGCACATTTGTGATGCGGATGTAGCCGCTAAATTTGCTCCGTTAGTTTCGAAACTGCGAGGGTCTCAACCGTTGGATGTGACGGATACATTGGTGGACCTGAGCATATCGAAGAACGAGACAGGACCATTTTGCAAATGGAATGGACGTTTCTATTTTTGCAACTTAATCTTTGATTTTGTGGCTACCGATGAGGGCATTTGCTATCAATTCAATGGACTACGGCCAAAGGATATTTATCGTGATGAGCGTTATATAAGCTATGTGGATCCTGATGTGGTCGATTTTCAGAATTACTTCGATGTGTCATTGCCAAAGTTAAACAAGATAACAGGCAATTGGTCCTTAGATTCGGGCTTTGTTGATCAAGGACAGAACTCGTATCCGCAGCGTACGGTTGTATCGTCCGTGAAGAACGGATTCTTTGCCTTTTTGCAAGGTCTGGAGCACAATTATGACTACGACTGTCGCAGCTTTAAGCAAGGCTATAAGGTGAATAGCTTGACTCATAAAACAATTTACACTGCGCACACGTTTTGTCAACTACAGGGTGTGTTTATTTTACATGCAGGTGTTTCTGAACTCTCCAGAGAGTGTGCCCCTCACCTCTGGCAATTATATACTGGTACCGCATGGGCATGAAGTCATGGTTAGCGTGCTGCCCAACTATGTCGTGTCTACGGATAATTTGCATGAAATTAGTGCCGACAAGTGAGCACATCAGAGATACTTTATGCTCACAGCAATATGTAAAACAATTCACTTACTTTCACAGGCGCCAGTGCTACTTCGATGATGAGCGAGATCTGCGCTTCTTCCGCAGCTATTCGCAGAGCAATTGCCAAACGGAATGCCTGGCCAATTTTACCATTGCCAAATGTGGTTGCGTCAAGTTCTGGATGCCGAGTGAGAGCAAATTAATGAATCAATTCCTTTAATTACTGACTATTGATTATCGCTCCAATTGCTTACAGAACCGCTGGATGTGCCAGTGTGTGGCTTGGATCAAATTAACTGCTATACCGAAGCACAGAATGAGCTCTACGCGCTGCTGCAAAATCAGACCATGCAGCAGAGTTTGGATCCCAATGCGCAGGTCATGTGCAACTGCATGCCCGCCTGTACTTCGCTGCAATACAATTTTGAGATATCCAGAGCTTTTTACAATGTTGAAAAAACAATACGCGCTTTTCGCGAGGTCTACGAGCACACTGAGTGAGCGTTATAGTACACGACATAGATATCATTTATTAATAATTCCTCCTATTTAGTGTAATTGGCTCTCGCCTGACCGTCTATTTCAAGGAGCATCAATTTACGGCCATTAAGCGTACCATACTCTTTGGCGTCTCTACTTTGATCTCAAATTGTGGCGGTATCTTTGGACTGTTCATGGGCATCTCTAGCTTGAGTTTCATAGAGCTTGTCTACTTTTTCTCGATGCGTATTTGCGGAAGTTGCCGCCAGCGTCGAAAGCGTAAGGCCATGATATTCGCCCAGGATCAAAAGGAACAGGACGAAATAACACTGGCCCCATAATTTCTAAATGTTATTGAAATTTATACAGCACCTATAACACATGCAACGAAACATTTCAACTGCTGAATTAAATAATTCAAAGCTTTATGTGATCAATGTTTTTATATCGTTTGAAAATGAAGCGGTAATCCACTGTTTCTAAACAGATCTGTTTAGTTTTCACAAACACTGTCCGAAGATCTGTCTTTTTCATATGTAATTTATTTAGTGTGTTCTCGCCAAAATTTGAATTTGTATTATAATAGTAAAGCATTTTATTTGTTATTTCTGTAAGTGAGACGATTCTGAAAGTCACTTATAAGCAAACATTTTGCGATTACTGAATAAAGCAGACAGATTTTAAATGTTATGCCATGAAATGCGTCAAAAATACATATCGAATTGCATAGAATATAGTTCTGTAGACGGAACATTCCTTTATCCTATTTTTATGTCCTTTTTAAAATAACTTCATTTAGAATTCTCGGTTTATTTATGTCGTTTTGTGCATATTTTTGGGGAAAAGCTTACTGACAATAACACTACCGACAATTGCATTCCTTGAGAATTTCAGGTTTTCTTTGATCCAATGTTCAGCCATCTTTGAAGAGAATAACTGGGAGAGGAAGATGTCGAAAAACGTCTCTTTCACACACATTCACTCTATCTCGCTCACACTTTCTCTCTCTCTCTCTCTTGCTATTGTCAAATTTTGGCTGTTTGTTTCTCCGATATTTTCAAAGATGGCCGAATATACGATCAAAGCATAATCGGCAATTTATGAACAGTGTTGCTCAAAATCAACAAGTGGCCTCAGGGTCGCACCTCGTCGACTGTTATCGGTCGACACTACAGTTATCGGTGTCACAAAAATCAATTTGAGAACTCATTGTTATTCAATTCAATTACACAGAGTGCGACGAGGAAGATATGCATACACCATGTGTTTATCCCATAGGAGAGTGCTGATGACGCACCCAAAATGCATGAGACATTCTGGGGTATAAAACCACAGGTCTCATAGTCGTTCAGTTTAGATGGAACAGCGTCATAAACATGTCCACAACTATGGTACAAAAAGGAAAGCAAAGCTGTGTGTTGTCCGAACCAGAGCAGATGCGTTTACCTGCATTTAGCATTAATTCAGCAGTTTTGTGTGATGAGCCAAGTGAAGTGACTACCAAATCTCGGGTTAAAAACAACAGTTGTCTGTCGAACAAAAAGCGTCTGGTTTTGGAGTACTCGAAGAGCACGACAATTCATGGCATACGCTACATTTTTGAAGAAGATCGCCCCATCTACGAGAAGTGATTAAATGTTTGTAGGTGTTGAGTACCTTCCTATTTAATTTCTCGTTTTTACTCCAAACAGATTATACTGGCTTGTACTGACCTGTATTTCAGTATACTTATTGGTTTACCTTATGCAGGCCGCATACCTGAAATGGAACACTTCACCTGTTATTCTAGGCTTTGACGACACACTAATGCCAGTGCACACAATACCTTTTCCGACGATTACCATTTGCCCTGAGATCAAAATGGAACGCACGGTCTTTGATTATACGAATGTATCAAAACGGATCTGGGATGATTTTAAAAATAACAGGGTTAAGTCCAACATAGACGAGGAAGAGTTGAGTTTCGTCTGATTAATCCAACTGTTAAAAATAATTTATTGAATTATCCATTCCTGTAATAGCTTGGAGCGTATGGCTGCTTTAATGCACATTTGTGATGCGCATGTAGCAGCCAAATTCGCACCATTAGTATCGAAACTACGCGGCTCACAGCCTTTAGATGTGACTGATACATTGATGGACTTGAACATATCCAAGAACGAAACAGCACCATTTTGCAAATGGAATGGACGTTTTTATTTCTGCGATGCGATTTTTGATTTTGTGGCCACGAATGAGGGAATTTGTTATCAGTTCAATGGACTACGGCCAAAGGATATTTATCGTGATGAGCGTTATATAAGCTATGTGGATCCTAATGTGGTCGATTTTCAAAATTACTTCGATGTAGATTTGCCAAAGCTAAACGAAATAAAAGGCAATTGGTCCTTGGAATCGGGCTATATCAATCAAGGGATGAACTCCTATCCGCAGCGTACTGTTGTTTCCTCAGAAAAAAGAGGATTCTTTGCCTTTTTGCAAGGTCTGTCGCACAATTATGACTATAATTGTCGCAACTTTAAGCAGGGCTATAAGGTGAGTACGTCGTACAGTATATACTTTACACTGAGCACATCCCCAGGGTGTGTTAAATTTTCTTGCAGGTTTTTCTAAACTCTCCCGAGAGTGTGCCGCTAACCTCTGGAGATTATATACAGGTTCCGCATGGACATGAAGTTGTGGTTAGCTTACGACCCAACTATGTCGTGTCTACGGGTGATTTGCATGATATTAGTCTACAAAGGTGAGCACATCCGAGACACATTACGCTAGCACCAATACATATGTAAAACAATTCACTTACTCTCACAGGCGCAAGTGTTACTTCAATGATGAGCGAGATTTGCGCTTCTTCCGCAGCTATTCGCTTACTAATTGTCAAACGGAATGCCTGGTCAATTTTACCATAGCCAAATGTGGTTGCGTCAAATTCTGGATGCCGAGTGAGTGTTAATTATTTAATCAATTCCCTTGATAATAACCAATAAATTAAAGTACTAATTTCTTGCAGAACCATTGGATGTACCAGTGTGTGGATTGGATCAAATTCATTGCTATATGGAAGCTCACGAAGAACTTGACGCACTACTGCAAAATCAAACTATAACGCAGAGTTCGTTTCCCACTGCGAAGGTCATGTGTAACTGCATCCCTGCCTGTACATCGCTGGAATACAATTTCGAAATCTCCAGGGCGTATTTCGATGTGGAAAAGCTAATTCGCTCTTTTCGCGAAGAGTACGAAAGCACTGAGTAATCACCTTAGTATAAATATTATAAAGCATTAAAAAATTGTAATATTTCATTATCCTTAGTGCAATTGGCTCCCGCCTGTACATCCACTTCAGGGAGCATCAGTTGAGTAAGCGCACCATACACTTTGGCGTTACGGCTCTGATCTCAAACTTCGCTGGAATATTTGGACTGTTCATGGGCACCTCCAGCTTAAGTTTCATAGAGCTTATCTACTTCTTGATGCGTATTTGCGGATGCTGCCGCCTGCATCGAAAGCGCAAGGCCAAGATATTCCCAAAGGATCAAAAGCAGCCAGAGCAGTAATGCAATTTTAAGAACACTTATAGCATAAACGTTTTATCTTCTTGATTTAAATATGCAGTTCTTCAGAATTTCACTGTGTGTATAATAATTAAGTATATATTCAAAATCTATTCAATATAATATTGTACATTCTGCATGTTATACTGTTTAACTATGTTGCAAGAATTCGACTGAAAATTTTATTGCAATAGAGTCTAACATAGATAATATTTGTAATCTCTGAAGACCCCCAACATTATAACTTCAGTCCTGAACCGCCAGACATCATTTGTAGCCAGACCTTTGGCATTATATTTGAATTGTACAAAGCTTTAGCCCATACGAAACGTGACTTTTACCTCCATTTCATCATATGTATGGCCATTGGAGTTGGTGCTGCATTTTTGGCCTGCAGCAAAAGCGGAAAAAGCTCTTTAACTTTGGCCAAAATCACTTTGCCACGCTCTACTATGCAGACCAGCAGCAGGCATTGCCAGTGGTTGCCACTCTGACTGCCACGCCTATCACAATCGCTTACAGCCCAGCTTGTTACCGCATTCGTGCACTCACCCAACGTTACTCCTCACTCACTCCGTCTCGTTCTCGTATCTTTCTTTCTCTCTCTCTCTCTTTCTCTTTCTCTCCCTCTCTCTTGTATCTGTCTCTGTCTCTGCTCGGTTTCGGTTTTGTCACTGCTCATTAGTGCGGCTTTAAATTTGGTTATTGTACATTTCCCTAATGTTCGGTTTTGGTTTCATTTTTGGCCTTTTCGGGTTTTAAATCATACAGTTTAAATGTATACCATACAAATATTTAAATATATAAGTATATTGTAAACTAATATTTACTATATTTTATATGTAAGAGTATTTATTTAAGAACATTTTCCTACTTTTAACTTTGATTTGCATACAAATGTCGAAAAATTTCAAACAGTAGCGCCTAATATCAAGAGCACTCGACTGTGCTCTTCGCGCTTTACTGGTTTTGGTTGGCTTCTGGTCGCTTTCGCTGCTTTCATTGACTAACCTCCGTCCACATTTCATTTCAATTCGCATCCCACACATTTTGAATTCAATTTATGCGCGCGAATGCAAAAATTGCATTATTTGCGTCCCTTCAGTTGACTGTGTCTGCAG